>JACXGI010000565.1:19221-128087 GCA_016801175.1 Esox masquinongy
CACACACACACACCTCCAGAATTATTGGCATCCTATGTAAATATCTAGCTAAAAGCAGGCGGAGAAGAAAATGTCAGCTTGACCTTGCACAAAATATCATACACTGCAAAAACTAACAGCCTAACTCATTAAATTAATTTAGTAGAGACTACTCAAACACAGGCAAAAGTTAGTAGAACTCAAATCCTAAAAGAGGTACGAACTCAGTCAATAATATTTCATATCACTTAATGTTTTTGAGTACAGTTAACAAATATTAGGTTATAAAGTATAACTTTGTGTTCTGCTAATATAAAACGAGTACATTTCTACATGTTCTGATTATTCAGTCGTTAACTATTTATAATGGTTAATAACTAAATAAATAAGATAGATGTTTTTTGAAGGACAAAAAATTATATTTCTAAAAATAGTACTAAGCAGTTTACATTACGATTAAGTTTAACTGGCAAGATGAACCAATAACAAAACCATCTGGCAACTTGACGTTCTATAAAGACAAAACCGATTAATCATTTAAGAAAGTAAAATTTAATGCTACAGCTGTTTCTCACGCTACTGCTAAAGAAATGAGCACTGTGCATGCTAGATAATGCCTTCTATGGTGGGTAAAATTGACAGATAGTCATATGAAACAAATAAAAGTTATTTTAAACTAGTTACACAAAATAAATTACTGATGACGACTAATTATTTACTTAGACAGGACCCTATATTTCCATGTTGCCAACAACAAAATTCATAGTTCATAACACACAAGAAATAAGTGCTATAACATAAAAGCTAAGAAATAAGGGTGGCAGTGTCACTTTATTATTTTAAGTATTATCACTGAGTTGAGTTACTCAAATTATTTTTGGCAACGAGTTTCCACAAAAATGAGTTGGCTCAACTGATCACATTTTACAGAGTTTGCGATGATCAAAAAGTCATCTCAAATTTGAAAGGATGAAGTTGGGGCCAACTTTTAGTGTCCTGACAAAGGCATGTTTCCAAATGTTTATACCCCAGGGAAAGGAAAGACATGGAAGCTCACAATACACAGTTCCTTAAGACTGAGATGTACTTAAAGGAGAATGTTCATGCAGATTTAAATTGGTTTGATGTTTTTTCAAAAAATGCCAATTGGGATGCCAATTATTTTAACAATCTAAGTAATATTTCTAAGTATAATAAAATGTAGAAAAAAAGTTCTCACCAATTGTGTTAACATAAAATAATATTGTTTTCCTTTATTTTGTAGCAAGGGTGATCACCACTGTTTTAATCAGCCTTTTTTGGTTATCTTTATCAAGACTGACAAGAAGTCAGGAGTTTATATACACATATGTTGGTGAGCAATGTGTTTGGAACATGGAATTGCAATAAAATAACAGTAATAAAGCAAATACATTGAAAAATACAAGGCTTGTGATAACAATGCCTTTTCAAGATCTTTTACACCATAAAGATGTTTTTTATTCAATGTTTTTTTCTACCAGAAAGACACATTTTCCAGGTCTTCTCCATCAGAAACACATATTTTCAGAATTTTGTGCTTAAAAGGGATATCTTGAGGTCCCTGGCTATTCCCAGCCCTTACAGTGGCTCTCAGAAATATTCACCCCCCCTTGAATATTTCACATTGTTTGTTACAGCATGAAAACAAAAAATGTATTTTTAGTAGTTTGAGCCACTGATCAACACAAAAAAGTCAGAGAAAAATCTCAAAGTGAAAAATACATCTGCAAGATGTTCTAAATTAATTACAAATGCAAAGCAGAAAATAATTAAATTACATAAGTATTCACCCCTTTGTTATGACAAAACTGAATGAGCTGGGGTGCAAGCAATTGTCTTTCGAAGTCACGTAATTAGTTGAATGTACTCCACCTGTGTGCAATTATGGAGCTTCACATGAATTCTGGTTAAATACACCAGTCTCTTGGAGGTCCCACAGTTTGTTAGTCCAAATTCTAACAAAAACAACATCATGAAGACAAAGGAATATCAAAGCGAATCCAGAATAAGGTTCTTAATAAGCACCAAACAGGGTAAGATATAAAAATATTTCCAACGATTCGAATATCCCCCAGAGCACAGTAAAGACAATATTGCACAACTGTGAATTTGTCTAGAACAGCCCATCCTCAACAAGAAAAGGAACCAGGCAAGCCTAGTTCAGCCAGTCCATAATTAGAAGAAATTAATGTTGTTGGCCTCACTGGATTCGAACCGGGGTCTTCAATGTGACAGGCTGTGTCTTTAACCACTACGCCACTAAGCTATACGTGTGCAAAGTGTTCTGCATCGTTAAACCAATTAGTCGAAACTCCACGGTTCTTGAAACTATTTCCCTACATTAGCTAACATCCAAACCAACAACAGGTATAACAGGGTTGATACACTACATTCAACGCGTTAAATGAGAAAGATTACTGTAGGGATCGATTGGGACATACTACCTCAACATAAAATTGCATCTTGACATTAGATCATTTTGTCATGCATTAACATCACGCCAAGTTTGAATATTTAGCTAGACACCATTAAGCATTGTGTTAAACTGACTACCTTTTCTTATTAAGTTTACTTCCACCACAAATAGCGTCTATGAACCATATGGCTTTTGCCACTGGCCATTTTAACAGCTTATTAGCCAATAATAGGCCTACGAGTATATACTTACTACTTGGAATAGTCATAAGATATGAGCAGTTGCTAGCGAGACTGAAGATGAATTTTACACTGCCAAACCTAGGTCATTTCATGGCACAACAATGTTTGTTTTTCTTTCACTCGTGAATAACATTGATACAATAACTATCCACATAGGTGATAACTGACTTTTTCATCTAGTGAACGGAAGAGATAATTGTGGAAACCCCTCCTCTTTCACTGCGCAAGGGGTTGTGGTCTATATTACCCCAAAAAGCATGCACGGATGCATACTTCGAAAATCCACCAGAAATAGTCGCAATATAACCGTAAACAGTTTTATTTTAGGCTTACTATAACGTAGCTACTGAACCTTGTAGGAAGCGAAGTCTATCCTGAACAAATCGTAATGCACACTTGATTCTGTTGGAATGGAGGATTGAACACCATTCGCAGCAATGGCAGTCCACATCTCAAACCACTACGCTATTTAACAATGTTTTTTGTTAGTACAGAGAGTACAGAGAAATCCTAGAAGAAAACCTGCTGAACTCTGAAAGAGACCTGGGATTTAGGAGAACTTTAAAATTCCAGTAGAACAATGACCTCAAACATATATCCAAAGCCACACTGAAGTGGCTAAAAAACAAAAAAGTCAATGCCCTGGAGTGGCCCAGGCAAATGCTGGACCTAAATCCAATAGAGAATGTTTGGAAAGTTTAAAATTGTTTTTCACCAAAGATCCCCATCCAACTTGACTGGGCTTGAGCAATTTTGCAAAGAAGAATGGGCAAAAAGTGCTGTGTTTGGATGTGCAAAACTGGTAGAGACTTAGACTCATGGCTGTAATTGCCACCAAAGGTGCCTATACAAATATTGACAAAAGGAGGTGAATACTTATGCAATCAATTATTTCCTGTTTTGTATTTATAATTAATTTGGAACAAGATGTAGACTTTAATTTTCACTTTGACATTAAGGACTAATTTTTTTGTGTTATGTGTCTGTGGCAAAAACACCTAATTATATCTATTTTGATTTCATATCGTAACACAAAAAACATTTAAAAGTCCAAGGGGGTGAATACTTTTGAGAGACACTGTAGTAGGTCCTGATAGTGCTTACCTGAACTTTACAACTGCCATTTGTCACCCTGGGTGGAATCCTCAATTGGAACCCTTGGCCCACCACCGCTGAAGAATCTGGGATGCCTGCAGGGGCCACTTCTGTGACAGCAGCTAGGGATTCTGGGAGGCCCGTGAGAGGTCCCTCTGTGGAGACAGAGACTGCATCCTGGAGTTCTGAGAGGATCGAGGAGTGCATGGATGCTTCCAGGTCAACTGACACCACATCCCCAAGGCCTTCAACAACCGGTCCTCCAACCCCACTGCCCTGGACCAGGGCCACTAAGAGTCCCAGCACCAGAGGGATAGTCCTACCTAGACGGGGCATAGCTCTCCCCACACCTCCACAGCCCCATACTCTCTGTTTACAGTGCATAGTGGTAGGCCTGTGTTCCCAGCCTCCTCTTTAAGGACTACTTCAGAGCCACATGCACTGGAAGTCAAGAGCAATGGAACGATGGTGGATTGTTGCTCTGGATGGTTTATTTCTTGGTTGATTATTAATTAGGTTTTATTTTGTGTTTCCTTTGTCGTCTTCCTTTGTTATCCATGAAGAGAGCCTGTGGTAGTTAGTCAGCCATATTAGTCAGCCACTGCAAAGAAAGAGCAAAATAACCCATTTAAAAATCAAAAGCTTTTTTCACTTAATAATAAACTCATGAATAGTTACAGTACCGGTCAAAAGTTTGGACAGACCTACTCATTCACAGGTATTTCTTTATTTTTACTAATTTCCACATTGTACTGTAGAATAGTGAAGACATGAAAACTATGAAATAACACAATGGATTCATGTAGCAACCAAAAAAGGTTGTTGAATCAAAATACATTTATATTCTAGGTTCTTCAAAGTAGCCACTCTTGTTGGATGCTTTTCATTCACTTTGCGGTCCAACATCCCAAACCATCTCAATTGGGTTGAGGTCATGTGATTAGAGGGCTAGCACCATCTCTCTCGTTCTTGGTCAAACTACCCTTA
This sequence comes from Esox masquinongy, assembly GCA_016801175.1. Classification (NCBI taxonomy): domain Eukaryota; kingdom Metazoa; phylum Chordata; class Actinopteri; order Esociformes; family Esocidae; genus Esox; species Esox masquinongy. The sequence goes on from JACXGI010000565.1 coordinate 23,962, forward strand.
CACAGCCTGGAGGTGTGTTTCTGTGTCATTGTCCAGTTGAAAAACAAATGATAGTCCCATTGAACGCAAACCAGATGGGATGGTGTATCGCTTCTTATTATTAGTGTACTTCAGTAGGTGTCACTGCAGAACTTAGACCATAAAGGCCTGATTCATGCAGTCTCCTCTGAACAGTGGATGTTGAGATGTGTCTGTTACTTGAACTCTGTGAAGTATTTATTTGGGCTGCAATATGAGATGCAGTTATTTCCCGATTTCTGAGGCTAACTCTAATGAACTTATTCTCTGCTGCCGAGGTAACAGTCTTCCTTTCCTGTGGCGGTCCTCAAGAGAGCCAGTTATCATAGCGCTTGATTGTTTTAGCGCCTGCACTTAGAAGAAATGTTCAAAGTCCTTGAAATATTCTAGATTGACTGATCTTCAAGTCTAAAAGTAATGGACTGTTGTTTCCATTTGCTTATTTGAGCTGTTCTTGCCCTAACATAGACTACTGCAGTACAGACATAATGGTCTTTATGCCTAGCCTAACTTGTCACCCTCTGTATACCCACCCTAACGCATTAAGGAAAGAAATTCCCCAAATAACTTTTAGCAAGGCACACCTGTTTAATTAATTGTTTTCCAGGTGACTACCTCATGAAGCTGGATCCGAGAATGCAAAGAGCACGTAAAAATGTCATCAAGGCAAAGGGTGGCTACTTTATCTACTTTAATAATCTACAATTAAATGTACTTTGATCTGTTTAACACATTTTTGAGTGCTACATGATTCCATGTGTTGTTTAATAGTTTTGATGTCTTCACTGTTATTGTACTATTTGAAAAATTGTAAAACTGAAGAAATACTCTTGAATAGGTGTGTCCAAACTTATGACAAATACTGTACGTTCCTCTACAATAGACCTTATGTTTTTGTGAGCAGGAGAATTTTTCAATAATGTATAAAGCAGATTTTCTGAGTTGGGTTTCACAACATATTAGTGGACAATATTTCAATGCAATGGCCCATGAAGTGGGCAAATGTACTATTGACGACAAAACAATATGTCTAGAACAAAACTGAGTGTGAAAACATTTTAAATTCCAAGGATAGAGATATTCATTTATTTCATGCATTTGTCACAGCAGTGACCGACTAGCCATCTAGTAGGAGGCTGGACTAAATAAACTAAAGAACTTAAAACCATTTGTTTGTAATCAGTGGTAAACTGTCAGGTAAAGGCAAGTAAAAGCAGTTCCCCAACTTATGTTATTTTAAAGGACAGTTTGCACACCTTTTGTGAAATAATGCATTAAAGTATCGACAGCTAAATTTTCAGCATCCAGTGATCAGAGATCACCCAGCTACCCACCACTACACCACTGTTCAGAGTATTATGATACTGACTCTGAAAATCTAAACATTTCAAGTATGCCATATTTGCTAAGTTGGTATGTTAATCTCCCACTGATCTCCTCTTTGCATGCTGCTGAGTGTTCAGACTGGCAGTTCTCGTGAAACAGCAGAGTCAAAGGTCGTTTGTCTTGGTTGTACGTTTTAATTAGGTGCCCTGGGGGTAGGAATTAGAGCCTCCACTGTGCTGACCCAGCCAACCCCAATCCTGTAGCACTGGGAGATGGGCAGCCCAGGGTCGCCAACTGCCTGGAATCCTAATGTCAAGCAGGCAAAGCTGTTACGTCAGCTATCAGGACTAGGCCTGTAACAGACCATCTTAGCAAGAAAATGTGCATGTAAAAGAGCATTTACAAAGCCTGATGAGGAAAAGTACTATTTACAACTAACAGCTGCTTATTGCCTGGTTACATTTCTCCTATAGGCCTCCTTTTCTCATCAGAAATACTTAGTGTTTGGTGTGCTCTTACTCAGAAGGATCTTTAAAAGCTTGTCCTTACACTACCTTTCGGAAAAAGCCAATTAAAAGCAAATGAGAAAATTCAGCAGCAGAGACAAGCTTTGCTTTGATTCCTCTTTGGTCCGTCTGACGCTCCAATATTCATTCTACCTTCATCAAACCCTGGAGGCAATTGATGAGGTTTACGATACAGATGCATTTTCGCTCGCCTCTTAAAACCCCTGCCAACCTCATTCAGTCTCTGCAAAAGAAATGAATAGAGTGAAGGGAGGGGTCAGGATCCCTGTTCTGCTCACTCCGCTCCGCCAGCCAGGCCCAGGCTGCTCAGAGGCCAAACGCTGTCATCACACTGCTTTGGCGATCAGATGCGATCGATGGCAGAACCTCAACTTAGATGCAAAGGCAGCAAATCGACAAAAGTTCGGGATAGGTGTTTTCCGAGGGAGCCATCAGTCGTGGTGATTCAGTCAGAGATTAGAGCCGGCCGTTTGAGCGGGGAATGGCAAGTCAAAGTTTTTCTTGTGCTTTTATTCATTCAATACATCATACTTTCAATCTCAGTTGGGCACCATCTCTTACTTCCGTGCTCTCTGCATATTAAACAGATGGATATCTAGAGAGGTAGGGCGGTAGACCACTGCCAGCCGCATTGCCTAGACCGGGACCGCTTTAACTAGACTGCCAGCTGGGAAAGCTGGAATGTTCAATTAAGCCCCATCAACAGGGTTCCTTTGCCTGCACTATCCTAGATGCAAGGCTAGATGCAGTTCACACAATATCATCTGAAATGCGTGGCTTATTCAAAACTATATGTCAGTGGCTAGGGATTTCCCATTTGTTGATGTAGCCACATTTGAATTAATTACACAACTGCCGACATCTTAAACCCTTCTAGGTCTATCGCCTTTTCAAGATGAGAAGCTAGATACAAAGCAATTGTTTTAGGCCCACAGGCCACTAGGGGGTCAAACTCATTACAGCAGGAGGGCCTGCTGGTTATTGTTTTTTCCTTTCAACTAAGACCTGGGCAACCAGGTTAGGGGAGTTCTTAATTAACTAATAACCTAATTCATAAAAGGGAGGAGTGAAAATCAGCAGCTAGTTGGCCCTCCGTGGAATAAGTTTGACACCAGCGCACAGGGGCTTGGCAATAAAACAATATAATTATTGACATTAATTCTGATTCAACAATAAAAGATGCATGTTTGGTATCAAAAAAAAGATCAGTTCGGCATAAACAAACACTGGTAGCAGCAGTTTGGTTTTTCAGACTAACTACAGCCAAGCAACAATGTCTGTTTTACAGAGGACACAGATGGAATCATGGAATCCAGATTTCAAAATATCCTTTGCAGAAAATACACACATATACACACTAGGGGTGTAACGGTACACGTATCCATACCATACCGTTCTGTACAGGACGTTCGGTTCGGTACCCGTTGTGATCCGAATGAATATAGTCTATTTTTAACCAAACAGGTTACTTTAATGTGTGCGAAACTAACATTCTAAACTTAGAGAATCCCCTCAGAGACAGATCTTAGAGACGTAACTTAGTAGCCAAGAACATGTAACGCAGCCTTGTAAATAAATATGGCCAACACAAGCGACAAACCAGAGCTTGCGGACCCTCCTGTATCCTTCAGGTCTCCCGTTAGGGAAAATTACAGCTTTCCAGTTTAAGCTCCACTAGGTAGGATTTGTTCAGTAAAAAACTCAGGTTTTGTCCCCTATAAACATGTTGTGTAAGTTGATGAGGCCTAGCTAATCGCCTTCTGTGAGGCAGGCTTTCCTCCTTGGTTTATTTTGTGAATGCGCATTTTACCTGGATGAGGTATATGCAGGTATGCTGAAGTTAGCTTACTGTAAGAAACTATAATGGCAACTAGAGACCAGGGTGACAAACCTGCCAACTCCTCCCTTGTCTACTACAGAATACACTATGAAAACTGCAAAGAAGCGAAAGAAGACTTAGACTAGCTCTCTATAGCTAGCAACTAGGAACCCTAAGCTAATGTTATCAAGGCTAACAATAACATTGAAAGAGCTTTTTTTGGAACAGGTAAATCTATTTTTCATATTATTCATTCTCTATCGGGCGTTGGTGGGAACTGCTTTCTGACCGGTGAGTAATTGCAAAATGTTGTATTTATTTTTTTAATGAAAAAATCCTACCCAGTGCAGCTTTAACTACAGTGGCAATGAGCTTATAACTTCGTAATAAAAACAAATGTTTATGTCTTTTTCCACTGTACTGAAATTGTACAGACAGACAGACACACCAATAGATTTCAGGGGCAATTTTAATTTAGTCTGACAATCTTGTACATTTTTGGGTTGAATTTGTTTTTCACCAAAACCTCAAAAGTAGTCTCCAGATGTGTTTTTTGAACATTGTTGTGGACTTGGAATATCTCAGTTATTTCGTTAAAAAGCAAATTGAGGGTGAAACATAAAACTATTATAAAATGCTCCAAATCAACCATTTATGAAAATATTTGTTTTAATTCCCAAAAACTACAATGAATTAGGGATTATTTCAATCTCAGCTTGGATTTCTTTTTACATATTGAGATATTAAGGTTTATGGCTGTCCCACCAAGCCCTACTACCCACTCGTCTTAAACATGAAAAACAGTGACAGCTGTTGCAGAAATGTTAACCTGAACTAGTTAGCCATTTCACCAAAGACCCGTCTGAAGACCCAAACAAACCAACAGAGATGATTCTGCTCCCTGTTCATCCCCCTGGCATGAGTCCCTGAGTCAGAGCAGACTGAACAGAAAACAGCCAGGTTGTACTTAAGATGGCTCCTTAAAAAGAAGGACCTACATTGCAATAGACTAGTGAAGTCCACATACAAATGAGCAGGCCTAGGCCTATTAGGGTTGGGTGAACTGAAAAAGATCTTCCCATCTACCTGTCCAAACATCATAGACAATGAAATAATCAATTGTTTTGGGGGAGTAAGTGGTGCAAAAAGAGGAATCACCATGCAGGAATAACGCAACAGACTGTAGTTAAGACACTGCTTAGTAACATGTTACAAAAGCCACAAAGCGTAAACAGTGTACAGACAATTTATTTTTTGCATCTAGCCCTGTAGTATGATTTTGGTAGGGCATGCTGTGTACTATTTTGTAGACTAAACAAAAACTCAGATCAGTTATATTAGCCTAACTTTAAAAGAAATATACATTTAATATGCCTAGCCTAATTAAGCATCGATTTGGGTAAGCACACTTTCTCCCATATGGCTACTGCCAATTTTGCCTTTAGGGTATGACCAAACTGGGCGGTGGATTGTATCTATTTCCTTGTTCCTCTTTGAATGACCCGTGTAAGTTAGAATAATTGTGAAGACCAATGAGTACAGCGGGCAAGTGGGACTTGCAGAGAATATAGTGTCTTGTCTTGCCTGTTGACGTACAAGCGGTTTGGACACAACGATTAAACAAAATGTATGTGTAAATGTACTCTGCAACAGATGCACACACAATGTATCTAGTCTAGCCATGGTGAAAGCAAATTTTAGTTTTTAAATTTTATAAAAAATGTTGTAAATAACTATGCTTGCAGAAGGTTCTTCCCATTGCATACTTGAAGAAAATTGAAAAGCTTTGAGAATATTCTAAATGCCAGTTTTATTTTCCATGTAACATCTACTCTTAACTGTTGACCCTGTTTTACATATATGTTTTACATATATCAGGAAGGCATAGATCATTGGAATTTTTTGCAAGGTACCTTTTCTCATTAGCCTTGCACAGCAGCCTGATCCCGCCAGCTTACATTTAAAAGCTACACAGATATCAGTTTGATCAGGCTGAGTTGGCATAAGTTTGGAGCCGGCTACTGTTTAACCAGGCCAATCAACACACTTTCATGAATTACAGGTGTGGTCTAGGTGATAACAAGTAACTTACCCAAATAGATTTTTCTGGAACTTTCAATAATGTTAAACCTAATCACATTAATCTTTCGTAATTTTTTTTCCCCCCATTTGTTATTTCTAATATTATCTTGGTAATTGCTAAGGTGATTATTATGCGTAAATGTTTGTGACAGCTACACTTTCTGATCTCTTGTTCGATTGCTGTTGTACATCCAGTACAATACTGTTTGCTGTGGTGAATCATGGCGCTTTGGTACAATGTCATATGCATTGATTAGTTGAAGGACGATCCAGTTGCATTCAAATTAACTTTTCTTAACGCCCATTGGAAATGTCCAATTGCCAAACGATTTGAATCACAGCCCGACCAGACTGATAACCGTGTAGCATTTAACTGTAAGCTTGAGGGATCAGGCAGATGTTCAAGGCTACTTTCTGAGAAAAAGCACTGAACTTGGTAAAGTAAAGCAGAAATGTTTCAGGTCTGCTTAAACTTCCTACTTCATTAGTCCACCTTCCAATCGTTTCTCTCTAAAATTTAAGACCAACTAGTCTTAAATTTTTGTTCACGAGCAACAGTTTGAGATGGAATTCTTGTTATGCCTACCGATTCTTTCAATGGCCGATCATGATAGAGTACCTAGACTATGCCGAGACCAACGAGTGCCATTTAAATGACATTTAAAACACTAAGCCATGCAATGGAGGGTCCAGTGTGGCACTGCATTGATTCATGATCATCCAGCATTGGGTGTGTGTGTGTGTGTGTGTGTGTGTGTGTGGTGGGAGGGAGGGGGTGCTATAACGTGGGTTGAACACATAGGCTATGGTAAACAGGGATGGCCCTTTGGCATGTTGCCCTGCGAGTAGCCAACCGCGCTGCACTGTTGTGCATTGCCAGACTCTGTCAAGCAGGAATATAATAAAACAGCATTTTGATATAGTGATGTCAGCACAATCGAAGATGGCTGTCTATCATCGTCTAAAGTATTGGGACATTGCCCAACCCTAAGACTTACATAATGGGCAGCTAAACTCGATCATCCAATTCACTACCCTTGGTTTAACATGCAAGAGCACAAAGAAGTAACGCACCTGCCATGTTTACATAAAACGGTTTTTAGACTTTATTCAGCTTATGCACAGTCCAATGAATTACAGGCAAAAAGCTCTTTGTGCCACAGTAAGCATCAAAGCGAGCTCTCTACTCACTGTGGCCTAGATTCTATCATGTACCCATTTCCTGAACATGATTCAATCATGTGTTCAAACCAAGGATTCATTTCAAGGCCCATTTCCTAAACAAACAAGAAAAAACAATCTGATGAGTATTCAAACTACAGCACAATAGCAAAAGGAGGAATATGATCCAATCAAAAGCAAATACAACAGCGATGCATTTCATAAGTGACCTGATGTGTTCACCCAAATTGCAATGACTAGCGAGAAGATTTTAATTCCAACGCATGTCTTTTTTTCTGTCTTTTCTCCTTCTAAAACTTTGTGCAGCTCATTTCAGACATAGCCTGTATCCAACAGCAGAACTTATTCCAGAGGACATAGATGTCTGACAAAAGTCTTCTTCTAGATCTGTTAAACAGCAGGTGCTGTAAATACAACAAAGGACAAGAATCACCTTTACTACAGCGTAACAAACATCCTCATAAGCAGTCACGATAAAGGTCTAAGAACATCCTCTGGACAGACTACATGAAACAATAAGTTGTGTTTTTAAATCATTTAAATTATTCTTTGAGCTGCTTTTCTCTATAGGCCTTCTTGTGCGTTGTTAGGTACTGAAAATGTTATTATGCCAAGGATTTCTATCTGCAGTCTGAGTAAAATGGCTCTGTTCATCCCATGTAGGCAGAATGTCTGGTCGTAAAAGTTTCAACAAGAGGAAGAGTTTACATGAAGGATACGTATCATTCACCCTTCACAACTATCTGCCTGTTGTTCAACCACTACAGTGGGAAACAATTTAAAACCATCAAAAGTAATTGGGCCTCAAATTCAGTGGCATTCAGCACAAACTGAATTGACGTATCCCACGTCCACCAAAGCAGTCACTGAATAGCACATGAGCTGAATATTAAGCATTTCCACAAGACAAGCTAAGCATGCAATCTCAGCAGATGATTGGATGTTCCCTGTTACCCAGACTCAAACTTCCACATTGAACAACTACAGTAGCTAGCCTATTTAACATAACGACTATAGATAGTAGTAAATATGCTATAGTGACCTTCATACAGTAGGCAGACAGGGTTTATATGGGGGAAAGTAACCTAATTGCTGTGAAATTCAATTAAGCAGTAGTTATATGTTCTTCAAATTACAGTAGCCAATAAAATGGAGTTGGTGTGAACATACTGTATCTCGTTAAGCTTGCTAGCTAGTTGCTTGAGCTGTTCAGATCTAAAGCCATACGAATACAGTAGCTAGCTTTACCCAGGCAGGAAACAATGTGTCTAGGTGAAGTGCAAAGTTATAGATTAAATATCAATGTTCCTACACTATGCTAGCCTATATAATAAAATAAAAGACCCTTTGGTATGCCAAATATTCGCACAAAAAATAAATAACTTTCTCATTGCAAGAGCTAGCCACGTCTGTTGTCAGGAGAGTGCTCAAATTAAGTTAGAATGTTCGAAGAATAACTGATTGAACCTTACATTCTCAAAAGTCCAGAATCACCAACATAGTCATTTTCTGCCATTCCACATGGGCATAGGAGGGCCCTGCTTGCCTTGATTCGGGTGGGCTACTACTACTAGGCTAGAAGCTAGTTAGCTACAAGCAGGCCATGCTAGCTAGCTAGATTTATAGACTTCAAATATTATAGCTGGCTAGGCAGTTACCAAAAGGTCAATCGCAACACTTCGAGAAAAATGCAATTTCGAATATGAATGTATTGTTTTGCTAGGAAATATGAAATAAATGATTACAAAATAAAACAAAATCTTTATCCGACACAATGAACAGCCACAGCGTTCGAGCGAGAGATGCACCTGTTCTACGCGGAAAACAGCTCGCGCTTTTAGCCAGTCGTGTACTCAATCTACAGTAGGCTCCAGCTGCACTAAATCCCTTACTTACACAAAGTGGCTAGCTAAGTCCTAGTTATGTAGCTACTTAAAAATACAAACAGAAAATTGATGAAATGCTAAATACGAACGTGTTGCTTCTTTTTCTCCCGTTTCCATGCATTATATTAACATGTCGGCGACGAAAACCGAAGAATGACCACTGTTGTTAACCTTCCGTCGGGAAGATGCAGTAGTCTCGATTAATCGAGTGTGTTAGCTAGTTTAGTCTTTAGAACAGATGGTGGTAAAAAAAGAGACAAGCTAGCTAATCTAAGATGGTAAATATGACGCTGCTGAATGAGAGACTGGTTGATGTTGGTGTAATAGTTACAGTATAATATTGCAATATAAAGAAGAATTAAAACCCAAACTGACCTTGTTAATAATTTTTAAGAATCCGTCTCCGTTTCACTTTCTAACCGGTGTGAAAGGAAAACTGCAAAAAACTCAAAAGCAAACATACTGGGCGGTACAACAAATAAAAATAAATTGGTATCGCAAACACGAAAAGTCTCCGCCATCCAGCTCAGTAGTCAAGGTATTTTCACACGTACGTTCAACGTCGTAGCTAAGTCTGTAGAAAAAGGTTTCCACCGCACGTCCCCCACTGCTGCTTTCCCATCCTTTTCGGATCTTCAGGTTGTGGCTATCATTTTTCTGCCTCTAGATAACTCCACCCCTTTCTAGATCTCCACCCTCATTTGTTATTGACAGGGCACAGGTAAGATTGCCAACATGCATCAAAATTAATGTATAGGATTCTAACCAAAAAATTATACCCAACCAGGATATTTTTTTTAAAACAGTAGTCAATAGTTCCAGAAAAATGCATGTGCTGCTTGTATGTATATTTAGCCATCATCACTTGTTCCTTCCGTTATCCTTTTTAATGAATATCATGTGGATAAATCTATCAAATGAATGTGAGCAAAGTTCATTGTGTTCTTTCTTACAGATCTCACATTGCCTTGGCCAGAGTCTGGATGTTTTAAAAGAGCTATCAACAATGGCATTTTAACATGCCTCTTGTTTGTGTTTGTGTCATATTCACATTTAATTGGGAATGATTGCTGGAGGACTTCGGGTACTTTTTAAGAGGTGTGCTTCTACTTAAATTAGCCAGAAGATTTCTTGAGTGGAACACTTGGCCTACTTACTTCAGCTTAAATAATTGAGGAACATGAGGTGAAAATGAAAGCTGATGTTAGACCCCTGTTAGAGGGCTTTAGAATGGGCACTCCATTCACACTTATCATTTAATAATGAAAATTGAAGAAAAAAAGGAATGGAATCACGTTTCTATGTCCCTTTTGATTATTTTTTATTCTTTTAACAAAAAAATATATGTAGGCTTTTTATCTGACTGAAAGATTTGACACCTCTGATGTTATGTCAGGTGAAAATTAAATATATTCTTGTCTAATGTCTAATTGTCTAATTAAAATTTGAAGGATAGCCTAAAAGTTACTTAAGAGTATTAATCTAATATGGATTCATAAACAAATGCACTTAAGAAGCCATCTATTTACAGTTTATTCTTCGATTGAATTGAGCCAGCTACTGCTCGTCATCAACAGTCTGTCAGTCGGGATCATTCGCTCTTCCAAGAAAAATAACAATACCAAGAGACAAGCTGGCCGATACATACAAAGGTTTAATATTTTATGTCTGTCAGTAGTTGTCAAAGAAGTTCAGAAAATATGAGGGTCATTTTTCTGTTTTTGTAAGTGCACAGGATAGATTCTGTCTTGGACAGTGTTTATGACAGTGCCTTGTCATTTAATTTATTGTCCCCACATTTCATTGCGGCTCCCCAATAGCTAGGTGTTACAGACCTAGCTACAAAATTCGCAACTAAATACACATGTTAATTGATCTGTAGGATCCCCCCAGGGAGTTGGAGGACATCCCAGGTCTCCAGATGAAGTCATTCACTACCAAGATGTTGATTTTTTTGTATCTGCTCTGAGAGATGATAAAAAAAAAATATTTAATGATTGATGTGCGACAAACATGATAAATATGTACCATAACATAAATAGCAGTTATTTACTAAGTGAACACCTTTTTTTGGTAGGTCATGAAGTTTCTACACAATGTGGACATTAAAACGTGTGACTAGTTACTTTCAAGATCCAAAAGGAAACTCCATGCAATAAAAGGAGTCTTACTGTAACTGTGTAGTTGGTCAGGGCCTGTCAAACAGACACAAGAGGCGTTGTCCTATTAGCTGGGAATAATGCTATTGATTGTTCTGTCAAGGAGGACATCACTTGCTAGTAAGACACTCATTAATTGATTAGTGCAGCAATTTCCTTGGGGGCAAGATTCAGTTTCATGAGATTGAAGCTGGTTTCATGCTGGTTGTTCCTTGCCGTCAATGTGCCTGTTTGGTTTCACCGTCAAATCAAGATCCAGTAACACTAATCATACATACATCACTAATAAATAGTTTATGATTTACTCATTAGAAATTATTAACTAATTATAATATCTGCACATATAAATATATTGGCACATTGTTATATAATATACATTCTTTTGGGAAAGCCGTATATAAAAGGAAAGTTTGGTGGCAGAATGATATCTCGCAGACTGACAGCAAAAACAATATTTACTAGTATTACACGCTCACTGCCTAACAAAAAAAGTACATTTCTTGTAATTTACTAAATACCAACAGGTACCATAATGTCAAAATCCAAGGTTTCAAACAGTCTTTATTGACATTATGAATTCAGTAATGACAGGAATCACAGTTAACAGCTTTAAAAAATGTATATGATATAGCACATGAGAAGCTCTGACCCTAGAATGGCCATATCATGACAGTGACGAGGAGCCTTCAAAGACTAATGCAAGTCCTGGTGGGAATAAATGTGATTGGAAGACAGGAAAACACAACCTGTCTAAAACAGTTCAGAGACATGTCACTCAACTGATCTGTGACTTTTTGTTCACCCCCTTCCAAGACTGAAAGAGAGAGAGAGAGAGAGAGAGAGAGAGGGACACTCAGGGTTTTTACCGTGTCTCCTTAAATGGGAGCTACAGAGAGTCTATAAGAGAGGACATATTATATAGCATTACAGCACCATTACATAATACTGTACTGTGCACAGATTATACAATTGCCAAGAGGCCAGAATTATCATCCTCCTTCCAACGTGCATAAGGATTGGTGGTCTGTATGTCCTTCTCTATTCCACATGCAGCTGTGCGTATTGTGTCTAAAACAATTATATAGGTACTATTTCTGTTTTTAATTCACTCACTAAAATATTCGACTGAATGCTTATTACCAAAATCATGTTGTGAAATTGTTTATTGTGTTCCAGCCAATTCCACTTACCTCTGAACAGAGGACCTGTGAGACACGTGTACATGATTTCACCAGCAATATACAGATACACAGAAACACATAGGCACACATCTCTTACTGGTCCATCAGACCAAAATTGTGTGACAGTCGAGGGGCTTCCATGTGATCACACAGATCAATCTGACTCTGCATATGAGCGAAGTGCGGATTAGGAATCAGCTGACTCCCCACATTTCCTTCCAAAAGACTTAAGAGGAGAGTAGACTATTGGGCTGGGGGGTGGTAGGATGATTGTGTTAGGTAGTAAAACCATCACTGGAGCCAATTTCTCTTCCGCGCTCTCTGTGTGGTAGATTACTGTTGACAAACCATCCAGCTTCAATCAGCAACATGGAGGAAAAATATCCTTTTACTTCCAACAGGCAGCCTCTTGCTCCTAACCTCTTCTGATTGGTTCTTGCAACAACAAACATTTACTGGCCCCTCTTTCTCTATTCATTTTCCTCTGTTTGTGTTAAGAAACTAGCAAACAAATATCCAAAGGTATTCAATTATGTAATCATGCATTCAAGCACATAGGTTTTGTGTACATTGCTGCTGGTTTGTAGTTATTAAGCTAATATGTAAAGAAAACCTGGATTGCTATTGATGGCTATGAATACATCATTATAAAGATGCTGTGTAGGAATCTGCCTTCAGTAATGAATCTTAATGTGCTTGAATGTTTCGCATGAATGTCGGACGTTGATTGAGGAGTTATTTGTTAGGTAGCACTGTAAAAAGAACAGATGGATTACCGGGATTTCCCAGTCTCAGAGGGCCCAGAGACTGCTGTTCCTGTTTGTACCTGCCCTAAGTTATTCTCTGCAAAGAAATAAGATTTACAAAGAGGGACTGTAATCGGTTTCCTGTTCCCCTTCAGCTGGGGGGGTTGAATAAATAAAGTGGGCTATTCAAACAAACCCTGAATCTGGTAAACAGCAACAAATACATTTTGTCCCTGGCTCCTGGGTGTGTTTGAATATAGTGTTTTGGGGCGACACCATTTCCCTTTCTCCTATTAGCATACATCTCAGTGTAATTTAAACTCCAAGTCCAAGTCCTGTTGAGGCAAGCTAGCTGATAATTTGCAAATTACACTGCGCAATTATTCCACCATCAGAGACCCTCAAAGGCAATTACAGGGAATTGGTCATTAACAGTCCTGTACATTAGACCAGAGCCGGAGGAAAAGGCCTCTCCATTACAGCGTAAACAACTTTCTCTCCACAAGCCCAGTGCAATGTTCATTTCCAATCACGTTAAATGGAGGTCGCTAGAAACCCTCTTAATGGGTTTCTGTGACCGGGGTAATAGTTTGTGTTATCAGAGACAAACAGGCCTAATGCTTCTAGAATACATCAGAAGGAGATCAGCGAATGCACAGATCAGCTAAGGGGATGGCCACTGTGTGACCCCAATGAAAAACAGAGAAATCGAAGCCTCAACTACAGCGGCAACATAATGGGAGTTCTATAACCCCTGAATCAGCGCTGTAACTCTCTCATGGTTATATGGGGAAGACCCGTAAATGCACATAACATCCCTCAAGACAGATCATTATAAAATTGATGTTTAATGTTGGGTGTATTTGAAGCCTTGGTAAAAGCTCTACAAAGTATTAATTTGTTGTGGCTCATTTAAGTGGGATCAAAATGCCTCTTATGCCATAACGATTGATTGATATCATTCACTATTATATCGATGAGCTGGCAGGAAATTAAAAAAAGAAAAACGTTAAAACTCTCAATTAAGAAAGTAACTGAGTACTAGTTCAAATCAGTGCTGAGGCAGAAAAGATGACATCACTATTCTGTGTAGTTTATTGTTGTACAGTCGTGGTATTCGGTTGCAAATCTTGTCTCAGTAGGCTTATGCACCTCCGACTCATAATTTCCCACATGGTGTCACATGCCTGTCAGAGGTAGTATGAACTGCGTTTCTTCCCTGTTACCTCCCAGTTTTACATAATGATCACCTAGGGCTGGTCTCTCAAAAGCTATTCACCTGGATTACACCTCGGAGAAATAGAACCAACAGAACAGTAGTACTCGTTCAATGATTTGTCTGTTCTATTGATTCTGTTTCTGTGTATATAATCCTATCCGCCAGGCGAAATCCGTGCTGATAACTTAAAAAAAAAGTTCTCTCTCTCTCTCCCTCTCTCAGCCACTCACTCTCTCTGTCTCTCTCACTCTGTCTTTGTTTCTCTCACTGTTTCTTTTACTGCCTCCCCTCACTCTCTTTCTCTGTCTCTCTCTTTCTGTGAACATGCCAGTAAATGTATTATGACTATGTAGGATGTTGACTGGCACACTCGCCTAGCATGGCAGGCAGCCCTATCTCATCCTCGCTGTGGTCCTGCCTGGGCTAGGGGACTGAGGATGGGGATGGGGGTGGGAGGGAGGGAGGGAAACCCACTGCCAGGTCTCAGGTGTGCATTTATCGCTCCCTATCAATTCCATGCCGGGGAGAGAGAGGCTGCAGCCAGATCCAATCATGAGTCAGAGCTTCAGGACACCCTTTCGGCTGGGCTGATTGCCCATGTGGTCACATGGTACAAGGACAGAGCGAGATTGAATGAGTCACAAGCAAGTGGCACCCACCGCAACTACCCTAATTCACCCAGGTGAAGTGTGGGAGGGAGAGCGAGAAAGGGGTTGAGATATTAGGGCACATCCCACATTATCCAAGATGACAATCACATAGAGAGGCAGTAAAAAAAAAAAAAAAAAAGACCTCAAGGAGAATGAATGACAGCGCCTGAAGCCGTGTGATACGGGTCTGCCTGTTTCTGCACATCTCCTGGCCAAAGGCTGAGTAGCCTGGCTGGGTTGGATATACATTCTCACGCTGTGGTCTTACACTAAGAGCTCAGTACCCTGCCAAAGTCCTGGTATTCAAATCCGTCGGCGCCGTCTCATTTAACAGATAAGAGGCTAATCTACTGGGGTGGGCAGAGAGAGACCTTCAGAGACAGGGCCACTCTTGTTGTTCTGTCGCCATTCTTAACATTCCTGGACGGTGTACAGACATGTGCAGACAAACCAAGCCTTGGGGATGACTTTATCTTTTCTCATGGCTTTATACATCGAACAGATCTGTATTCTTGTTTATTGTCATGTGGTGGTTTTATAATCTAACCACCCCATCATTTGCATTACAAAGATGCTCGAGAGTAATTTTTTTTCTTTAAGGGTTATTAAGTTCTGTGCTATTACCTGAAAATTTAGAGAGGAGCTTAACTTTCTTCTAGACCAATGCTCTCCAACCCTGTTCCTGGAGAGCTGCCCTTCAGTAGGTTTGCACTCCAACCCCAGCTAACCGGTTCCAGCTAATCAACCAGCTAATAAAAAAAATCTGGTATGCTAGATTAGGGTAGCTCTCTAAAAACACAACTGGAGAGCATTGTCCTACAATCTACAGTAAATGAAAACCGTTGTTATGTGTTCCCTTCTTGATGGAAGACTAAAGCCATCATTAGTCTGGTGTTTTGTCCTGAGAAGCCCATGTATTCATGGCAAGTAAGGGAGCTGGGGTTGCTGGGGCTCCTCCCCCGGTGATAGCCTCAGCACACCTCCATGTGATTCCAAAATGCACTTTAACCCAAACAATTTTCTTTGCGGTCAGGAAAAAGTGTTAATATCACCAGAAGAGCTGCAATTTTATTATTATAAATAAATTTATTATTATAAATAAATTAATTATAAATTATAATTATATTTATTGTTAAAATTATTTTATTTAACAATACCAGAGCCTTCCTAGATATCCTTCCCAAATGTACATACCGTTCATCTCAGCCTCATAACATATCATTAACCCTTACCAGACAACACACAACATGGCATGTCTAATGAACACAAATGTGAAATATTAACCATAGTACCTTGGGTTGGTGAATTTGTATATCAAAATGTCAACCTTTCATTTACTTAACTTGTTTGAATATCCATTTTCATGTCTGTGTTTAAGAGTACCTAACCACTGCCTGTAAGTATCCAGGCTCTGAGAAATTTCTAAATGATTCAGCAACATGTATAACTGCTAAAAGGCTTCACTGTTGTAGTGGCAGCCCTACTGTGAACATTTATAGATTGGTTATGAACATTTATGACTGCTGAAATTATTTTAAAGTGGCTGACCTATGAATATTTATTGAGTTGTAAATGTTCATAACTCAGTAGGTCTGACACCTTAAAATGAGGTAAGGTTTCAGCAGCTGAAATCTATCATATCCCATTGACAAATGTTCAGGTTTGCCTCTTTAAAATGAGGGATAAATTCAACAGTTATGCAGTTTCATGACTCATTTCTAAGTGCTCCTATGTCTGCCACTTAAAACAAGGGATTATTTTAGCAGCAATAAAATATAGTTCAAGGATAGCTCCATTGTTTTATCAACTGAACCGTATGTTCACCAGACATGGACAATCACAGAGAATTGTTGTGTTTATATAATACCATAAAGGTTGTTGTGCTCGGAGAGATCAGGAATGAATAATGTCTTATATGTGAATTTGGGTAAGACATAGCATTGGTAAGGACACATGAACATGTTCCTGATAGAGCACTTAAAGCATCACCCTAATATTTAACAGTACAACTAACTATGAAATAGGGTTGTGTAATGATAAATAAAGGTTTATCCAGTAAAGATATGTGTTGAACATTTCTCAGTGCATTTCTAAATGCTAAAAACTGTTTTGTAACTAGAGATACTGTAAATAGTGCCTTATGATTTGACAAGCATTGATTGGTTACTGCACTTTTTTGGACCAGTGCAACATAAGTCCTTATAATAGTTAATAATAATAGTTAATAAAGGATTTAGACGTTATTTAATTGACCCGTAATAAGATAATTATATGGACCAAAAAGTGACGCTCTCTGAACACTCAGACAAATACCCCTTGGCCAACCTCTCTATCTCTGACACTGGTGTCCACTATAGGAAAACTCAGAAGGGTCACTATTCTTATGTTAAAAAGGGCCTTGGAACACAGTAGAACCCTGAAGGCCACGCCCTCCGTGAGGGAAAACATTAGACTTGATGCTATCATTGGCACACAGTAAATAACTGATCTAATGAAGTGAATATTTGTCAAGTCATTTATGATTTATTTATTAAATAACCTAAATGTTAGCAATGTGGGTCAATGGTGAGAGTCAAAAGTTTCCTCCACGGCATCTTTACCCCATGTGTTGTCATGACATTCCCATTGATTTGAGGGAGTATAATTAATGTCTTTACCGGATCAATGTGTGATATCTGGCCCAAAAATCTATATTTGTTTTTAAAAAAATGAACCATTGGTGCATTTTACACTATCAAAATGTTGCATTTACAAAATGTAAGAAATATATATTGAATTTCAATGACTACATCAGAAAGTTGAATAATCCCACACCGTGTGACCTCAAATCTCTGCAGATTAAATTCTACTTTAATCTTGCAATGCTGGTCTTTTATTCACCACCAACGCACATTTCTGTCAAGAATACATCTTCTTCACACTCTTTACCCCTTTTATCTGATCTCCTTCTTGCCTGTAGGGTATCTCCAACCACAGCACAGCAACACCCAGTCAAAACGATGCCAGAATTGCATTTTTTGGGCAAATGTTGATGATGCAGTGCGCGATGGTGTGTGCTAGACAGTCTGCTACACGTATGCCTGTAGGGACATTTCATACCTGTGATAGAATTTCAGCAGAACTCTTTAAGGCAGGTTAGGTAGAGATCAATCAATACATCATCTCAGAAAATTTCCACAATACAACCCACTTGCTGTGACCTCATCCGCTCTAATCAAAGAGGGAAATAGCTGTAAAGGCCTCTGGTGCTGGACTGTGGTTGGATTCTTGTCAATCCCGTGGCGCTGGGATTTCTGAAGACAGACTGAAATGTCCCTTAAACCATGGAGCGTGGGAGTACTTTGATAAAAGGTGGTGTGGACTTGTGGTGTGGACTGGTTCGGGATGCGACTGTGTAGGTGTAGGCCTAGCCATAATTAAACCACAACCGTATCTCAGCATTTCCAAGTCCTGGCCCTGAAGCACCAACCAGGTGCACAGTTTAGCATTTTCTCACACTTGATTAAGCTTATCAATTTCCCTGCATTTGAATCAGGGATGTGAGTGCATGAACAAAAACAGAGTTTTACACCTTTGGTAAGGCCCTCAACAAGGTTTGGGAAGTACTGCCGTATCTGATCGATCTAACCCTTACACTAACCTTTAGTCAGACTGACACCTGAGCCCTAAACCCAACTAAAGTCCAGCTGTCGCTACATCCATTGTAATTAACCAAAATGCTGAGCCCGCTTTAGCAGGACCTCCTACACAAAGGCAGGCATTAGCCCAAACCTTAGCCAAAACCTCAGGCCTAATCTGAGCTAAACAAACAGCTGGTGCTTTTGCTTCGCTGTCAGAGTTCTCTGTCAGTGGCTCACACATCCAAGCTTGACTGGGGTTTATCTTACTACTTGAATTATCTATGTCTCTGAACAGTTTAATATCATGAAATAAAAGGAAAACCCAATAAAGCGCTGCCTCTCGTAATGGTGGTTAAAAACTCTCTGTGTGCTAGGACTGGGAAACTGCCAGCGGCATTCAGACAGAGCTCCCAGTTACATTTTGTTGTTTAAATCAAGGTTTCTTTGCATGTTATATGGTGTTCATTATAATATCGTAAATAAATGACAATGTCATGCGTTATTTAAGTTATGCGTCATTTTTGTTATGTTTCTGGACAGCAGATGCCACAGTCCTTTCGATCTCTGACATCACCATTCTACACCAGCTACTTGTAACAGAAGTAGATCTAGTTCTCATTAAGTACCGTGGTTGATGAAGTTTCTCAACCAACCTTTAGTTGTTTCTTTGTTGAGCCATCTGACAATCCAGGGTTATTCAGTTCATTCACGGCTTTTAAATGGAGAATAGGAAACTCACTAAGGGAGAAAAGAAACAAACATCGGTTTGTGGTTGAAAAGAAACTGTTGTTTTTCAGGTTTCATTGAATGATTTAACACAAAAAGAAAGTCTCAGTATGGCTCAGTATATCAACTGTTGCAAATGAAAAATGTGAGGGAACTGACCATTAAGTCCAATGATTTGAAAGTTTCTTGTTAACTTTTACATTTTTTACCATGAACAATTTGAATGTGACTCATATAATTATTTAAATGAAACAATATAACTGTTACAGCCTTTGCTATTCACTAATTACTAAACCTGCAGTGACTATTCTATCAACATGTTCTGTCATTTAACTCTCTTCCTGAATTTTATCATTCTCATTCTAAAACTAGCTTCAAAGCAGGACCTTCCATGATCAAAGAAAGACATATTCATAATCCATATTTAACCTTCCTGTATTCAATGCAAGTTTGCCAAGCTGCTGTGTGAACTGAAAACAATGGCTAGTAGTGTATATTGAGAAGTAGTAGTGCTATTCAGAAGAACATAAGATTGACCCACAAAGACATGGTTATTATATGATTCTCTCTATGATGTGTGTGTGTTTGTGTGTGTATGTGTGTGTGTGTGTGTGTGTGTGTGCCTATGTGTCTATGTGTCTGTGTGTGTGTGTGTGTGTGTGTGTGTGTGTGTGTGTGTGTGTGTGTGTGTGTGTGTGTAAGTGTGTATACTGTTGCATGTGGTGTGAGTGGCATGATAAATAATGTGTTGACAGTGGGTCACACAGAAATTAGTCCTAAAATATTTGAACACTTGAGAGGGAACTGAATAAATGGGAAAACAGTTTCAAACATTATGCTGCAATCAGGTATATTATCATAAACGTAATTTCCTTAATTATGATAAATTATGCTAATATGTACAGGAGAGAAAATTTGTCTTCCTTTCATGTTTTTCACATGGTTGAGTTGTGAACACCAAAATAGCATGCCAAAATATTTCTCATGCCATCTGACTTCTCTTCCTAAGATGAGGCATTCACCACAGGCTAAGCTAACCTTTTCAAAAATAACAAGTGAGAAAAACAGAGAAACCATGAGGGTTTAAGCTAGTAAAGGCACAAAATGCTGGAATACAACATTCAGTTCCCCTATGGTTTGTCAGAATCATGTTGACATTTCTTGGGAAAACGTCAAAGAAATTCAATGCTGGGATTGTTAAACCATGTTTGTGCTTGTTTGTGAGAGTTTTGGATAGAAAGGGAGAGACATTCCATGACTGACTAATTGTAGTCCTGGTGAGTTGTTTCAATGGCGTGTGATGCATTTGTTAGGCCTGAATGACTCTAGACAAGCACTGGCCACATGCATTGTGTTGCAGAAAGTAAGTGGGGGTTGTCATTGTTATAGGGCTGATATTCTTTCGTACGGTGAAAGACCCACATCTGCCATCACAGATCTCAGAGAATGTGGATCAGGTGGTTTTCCCGCATATTCAACCCAATAGAATGCTTCAAAGGTCACACAATCAGTTCAGTAAATGAGAGAATTCTTTGGACAATAATAAACATATCACATTGGCACATAACTCCAATATTAAATACCAAGCATTTCCAGCAGTTAAATATTTTAATGGAAAGCAGGCCTAGAAGATCCAAGAGTGGAAAATCTGTGATCCATCGCTGATTAAAATATATGTTACTGTATAATCAACCAATGACAAAACCAACCTATTACGATTCCAATCTGAAGACCTGTTAATCAACATACAGTGCAGATTAAAATGTATCTGGAAAGTGACACATTTCATGTTGTTTTAGATCTTCTGCTTTGGCACACTGTATCTAAAACAACATAATGACTACAGTATTAGGTTAAAAGGAAAACTCTCATGTTAGAAATCACTGTCTTTTCTGGACAGAGTGCCTCATTTAAAAGGAATCAAAAGAAATTGAACAAATGTGCTTTATAAAGCATCAAGTAACCCACCAAAAATGTAAATTAAATTGGCCCTAGCCCCCTGTGCCTACCTCAGGCTTGTGATTCTACTAACCTACATTTGCAGTTTTATTTGGTTGGTTTTGGGATTAAATGGCACCTCAAAAAATGACTGCTAAATCATGTAATGTTATTTTGGATTGGTATAGGTGGCATAACATGATCACCATGAAATTGCCAAGTTCCTCCAAAAACACACTGTTCTAAAGTGATCTCACCTCTAAAAGTGACCTCACACTGTCTCAGATATCACCACCAATCACAATCACAATCAAAATGAGGTTCAGGTGTGCAGCAGGTCATGTGGGGTAGGGGGGCAGTGCTCTCTCACTGTTAAAAGGCTAGAATCATTTGTCACTCTTATTATGTTTTCTAAACCAATGATTGGTTTGCAAGAAGGAATATTCAGCTGGTAAGAGGTTTGACATGGATGATCATGTGACTGATATAGAACTTTAATGTTGATGGATTGTGAATCATTATGAGTAAGTAAATCAGATATGGATATAAAGTCAAGACTGACACACTTTAACACCACAGTCATTGTACTTATCTCTAGAGTACAGAGTCAGAACAACAAAAATGTATCATTGTCCAAAAAACATTTTTCACTGTAGGTTAAGAAAAAAAAACATTTGTAACAAGAAGTACAACAGACAATTCTTTCATTCTCTCTCTCTCTCACTCACACACACACACACAGACACACACACACACACACAGGAAAAGGAACTTCCAGGTGAAACAACCAGCAGTGCAATCATTGAAAAAGTCAATAAAAAATCTTCCTGGTTTAATACAAGTAATAGAAAGACATACAGAATCAGAACAAGCTTCTCGTGAGCTGTATCTGAGCAGGTCGTTGTAAACACAACAATGGATATAACACAAGGCAGTGAAGCACACATTCTCACAGAATACAATAACAGTGTTCCCTCAGAACTGGCACCGGCAATAAGAACAGATAGGACTGTCACGTCTACAGAACATCAGCCTTGAGCCTGGGAAAAATGCCTTCATGTGTTAAAAACATTACTGAATGTAAACTTGAATATGAATCTAACATATTCCTTTACACGCAAACTTACAGATATACTCACACAGACACATATATACAACCGCAGCCAACCATAGCAGGGGGCACATTTGATGAAGTGCTCTGTCATGATTCCAGGCAGAGCTCGACAATGTCAACAACACATTTAGAGAAATGCCATGTTTCAGTGCAGGTGTGTGTGTGTGTGTTTGTGTGAGTGCTTATGAGTGTTTGGTGCGTGCACGTCAACCTAACCAACAGTCATGTTTCAGAACAGCTACAATTCCTCATCCTTATAGATGGCTTGCTCATTCCCTGCTCCACACTTGAGCTGTTGTTCAACAGCATCTGTTTGAGTGATTGACTGTGTTCAGCACCTCTTCAGCAACCCAAGAACCACTGAATCACTGATGGTAGCAACAGTACCCTCTGCTGGTAGCATAGCAGAAGATCATCAGTTGATTTTTTTGTGTGGGAGATCAGAAACCACACAGCACCTCCTGCTGCTAAAAAGAAACACCATGCATTATTTCTCTGTAAGTGCGCCTTAAACTGCTACTCCAAGCTGTGTGTGGCAACAACAGTTTTTACACCCTGGTCATTGGCACATACAGCCAACAAAGAGTTATGTATCTCCTAAAGAAATCAGTATCGTTGGTGTAAACTTAGATCTTACTGTGAATTTTAGATTTTGACTTGGCCGCTTTTGTCTGTTTGCATTTTAAAAGACATTGCATAAGTCTGTATTGTGTTATTTTTCAAAGCGTTTTGCTTAAATTTCTTGGTCATAAGAACTTGCAGACTGAACTCTATCAGTGGACTGCAGCCTACCAAACAAAATATATTAGAGACCCCATGTTGCTTGCAAATGTTCAAAGTTGTCTGCAGTCTTTGTATGCAGAAATATGAAATGTATCAGTCCAAAACAGAATGAAACAATTTAACATTTTAAGTACTGATAAAAAACATTTGGGGCCGGGGATTGCTTTTGAGATAGAAAATTAATTAGGGCCAAGCTAATAATCAGAACCCAAATCAAGTGAGGTAAAAAGGTTTTAATATTTTGTAGTGCATGGTTGCACGAACCAAGTCTTGAGCCCTGAGAAGGCACATTTTAAATGTCAACCACTTGGCGATGGAGAAAACATTTAGCAGTTTTATTCAAATCTCCTGAAATTCTACACATTTTGCTCTGAGCAGGGGCAGATGAATAAGTACACTTTCTTAAAATGTCCTGTTGACCTCTACAACATTATACAAAAGAAAGAACAGAAACATTAAACACAGGACAGGTATTACCAGCTATTTCTGTTGATACTGCCAAATTGGAAAACCTTGATATGGAGGTACGGCCAACATGGTTATTTGTGGTTTGCAGTTATATGCCTACATCTAATTTCTAAGATACGTCAAAGAAGACTCAAGGTCCTAGATTATAAAACAATAACATAATCTAATAGGACAAAAAAGTGGCTTGCACAGTTTCATTTCTATGCTGAGACATGATTTTACTGTAAAAGAAACACATTTTAACCTTTAGCTTCTTCACCATTTAAGCATTGTGTGTTTTAAAAAATCGCTGATTATCAGACCAAATTCCAAAGTATTTGTGGACAGGAATCCATTCTACAGTGCCTGTAGAGTCTACAGTCGGAAGGTTTTCAGACTCCTTCACCTTCTCCACATGTTCTTGCTATCAATATACACACAATACAATGATGAATCAAAAACATGTTTTTATAAACTGTGTAAATGTATTGATAATTAAAAACTGAAATATCTCATGTAAATATGTATTAAGACCCTTCGCCATGACACTCAAAATTGAGCTCATATGAATCCTGAATACTTTAATCATAACTGAGACATCTCTCCAACATAAATGAGTCCACCTTTGGCAAATTCCATGAAAATCAAAAACAAGACACTGTTTATCACCAGGCTAATACCATACCTTTGGTGAAGCATGGCGGTGGCAGCATCAAGCTACGGGGATGCTTCTCAGTGGCAGGGACAAGAAGACTGGTCAGGATTGAGGCAAGGATGAATGGAGCAATATACAAATACATTATTAATGAAAAAACTGATCTAGAACAGACAGGATCTCAGACTGGGGTAAAAATCAATCTTTCAGCATGAAAATGACACAAAGCACACAGCTAAATCAACACTGGAGTGGTTCAGGAAAGTCCGTAAATGTCCTTGAGTGGCCTGCTAAAGTTTGGACTTGAACCCCATTGGAACAACCGTGATGAGACCTGAAGAGAACAGTTATGTTATCTTATGTGTTTACAGTTATATTATCTGATGTGTTTGAGAGGATCTACAAGTAAGAATTGAAGAAACTATCCAGGTTTATAAACTGGTAGAGGCATACCCAAGAAGACAAAGCTGAGATCACTTCCAAATTTGCTTCCACAAAGTACTGAATAAAGGGTTTGAATGCATGATATATTTAAATATTTATTTTTCAATTAATTGGCACAAATTTCGAAAAAACATGTTTTTGCTTGGTCCTTATTGGGCTCTGTGTGAAGATTGATGGCAAAAAAATATTGAATAAATTATAAATGATGTCTGTAACAAACAATAAATGTGAAGAAAGTGAAGGGGTTTGAATATTTCCCCAAGGCACTGTATAACAGAACTCTCCAGGGTAGTAATCCCGGGTACCCTGTAGGGTAAAGTCATCCAAAAGTACATTTTAGGACCTAGGGCATGTACGTGTTGTTGTAATTTGCATTTAGTACCAAACTAACATCCATAAGTAAGTTTTCTAGGACTAAATCAGATTGTAGGTGTGCTAATATTAGTGTGACAGAAGGAGCAGAAGTGTACAATTATGTGCCATCAGCACAAATTCCTATTACCTGGATTTAAGAGTCACATACATCATTATTGTGCATAAAAGCAGATTCTACAAAATTTAACAGGTTTTCCTTTAAATGTGGAAAAAAAAACGTTTTTTTTATTATTATTTACTTTTTTGCAGGATGTCCGGCTGTTCTATTTTGTATCCAAAAGATGGAAAAAGGTATACATTTTTATTTTTATTGTTTGGGAAAACATTGCTTTTCACCTTCATTGTCCGTTTTCCACAGGGTACTGTGCGTACCTGCCAGGGCCTGGCTGCCGAGATGCTTCTAGGCATCTCTGCGCTGCTGTTCTGATTGTCCCCAATAAGAGGCAGATGCCCCGTTTTGCCTTTAATTGGGGAGCCTATTTATGTTGCCCGTTTGGCCTTTTGCTTTCTGGTTCATTGTTTGTGGTTGCACTTAGTTTGTGGTCTGCAGCTCCTTTTGCTGGTTTCTGTTCAGTTTTGTGAAGAAGAACATTAAAATGATGTTTCCCTTGAACTCTGCACCTGTGTCCTGCCTCCTCGACTGTGAAATTTCCTTACCATTGTAGATCTGCCTGTAGTGACTTTAAGCAAAACCAAAACTACTTCCTTGTTCCAGAGACTACTGACTACAGAACATATTTTTATATATAGTTGTGCTCAAAAGTTTGCATACCCTTGGAGAATTGGTAATATATGTATCATTTGTAAAGAAAACCTGAGTGAGCAGGCAAAACACGTCTTTTATTTCTTATGGGATTCACATTTAACTGTAGGTCATAACAGAATGGCACAATCATAAAACAAAACATGGCAACAAAGAAAAAATGAACTGACCCCTGTTCAAAAGTATGCATACCCTTAGTTCTTAATATTGTGTATTGCCCCCTTTAGCATCAATGACAGCATGCAGTCTTTTGTTGTAGTTGTCTATGAGGCCCCAAATTCTTGCAGGTGGTATAGCTGCCCATTCGTCTTGGCAAAATGCCTCCAGGTCATGCAAAGTCTTTGGTCGTCTTGCATGAACCGCACGTTTGAGATTTCCCCAGAGTGGCTCGATGATTTTAAGGTCAAGAGACTGTGATGGCCTCTCCAGAACCTTCACCTTTTTCTGCTGCAACCACTGGAGGGTCAACTTGGCCTTGTGCTTAGGGTCATTGTCATGCTGGAAAGTCCAAGAGCGTCCCATGCACAGCTTTCATGCAGAAGAATGCAAATTGTCTGCCAGTATTATCAGATAACATGCTGCATTCATCTTGCCATCAATTTTCACAAGATTCCCCGTGCCTTTAGAGCTCACACACCCCCAAAACATCAGTGAGGCACCACCATGCTTCACAGTGGGGATGGTATTCTATTCATTATAGGCCTTGTTGACCCCTCTCCAAACATAGCGCTTATGGTTGTGACCATAAAGTTCTATTTTGGTCTCGTCACTCCAAATTAGTGTGCCAGAAGCTGTGAGGCGTGTCAGGGTGTTGTCGGGTATATTGTAACCAAGCTTTTTTGTGGCATTGGCACAGTAAAGGCTTCTTTCTGGCAACTCGACCATGCAACCCATTTTTGTTCATGTATCGTCGTATAGTGCTCCTTGAAACAACCACACCGTCTTTTTCCAGAGCAGCCTGTATTTCTCCTGAGGTTATCTGTGGGTTTTTCTTTGTATCCCGAACAATTCTTCTGGCAGTTTTGGCTGAAATCTTTTTTGGTCTACCTGACCTTGGTTTGGTATCAAGAGATCCTTGAATTTACCAGTTCTTAATAAGGAACAGTACTGATTGGCATTTGCAAGACTTGGATATATTTTTATATCCTGTGGGAAATTCACCTTTAATTGCCATTTTCACCTGTGTGTGTCACCTTGTGTGCCTGTACACAAGGCCAAACATTCAAGGGTATGTAAACTTTTGACCAAGGCCATTTGGGTAATTTCTGTTATCATTATGATTTAAAAAGGAGCCAAACAACTCTGTGATAATAAATGTCTTCATATGATCACTATCCTTAAATAAAAGACAGTTTTCTTGCATGATCAGTCATATTTTTAAAAGCAATGCCAAAATTTCACAATTTCTGCCAGGGTATGCAAACTTATGAGCACAACTGTATTTTTTCATTCCTAACTGGTACTATTTAAGAAATGTATTGATGCAACTGATGAGGGGGATTTTCCACTCCTTAGCTAAACATTCGGTTGATAGCATGGCGTGTGAGCGTATTACAGCAAAACTAAACACATCCACATGTTTAGAATCTCTCTTTTTCGAATTGAGTAACTTATGAGTTTGTAGCTCCAACCAATGAGGTCATGGCTGTTGTCTATCCATAAGACAACCTACACTGACCACTCCGGACGGATTTGGCTGTATCTAAGGCTTTGTGTGTCTGAGGGGAAAATGCCGATGACCAGCATGTTCCCCCAGCTCTCCCCTTTCAATTGATGCATATAAGAGGTTCGATATTTACTGAGGTCATAATGACATCTGTCTTGTTAGAGCACCCCACTAATGCAAAAATACCGCAAAAGACAAATTCTGGTCATGCATTTGCCATCATGGCTTATATTGCCTTGTTTGCAAGATTCTCCTGAACACAGTAAAAGAAAAATGGTGCTGATAACGCAAACATAAAAAGAATCAGATAACATGTAATGATATGACCAAATTCAATCATGCCCGTGAGATGATAGACTTTTATGGGATAACACTTAAAGCACTTATATAAATAATTGTTCATTAATTTTCAGGAAAGCTACATAGGTCCTACAATTCCATATCAAAATACAAAATGATCTATGCAATACTCATCTTAAAACAAATGCATACGTTAACTTTTCATTCAGAGAATTGAATTCCTTTGACGCAGTGCACACACTGTGAAGGCCCCAAAATCAAACCCTTAGGAACAGGCTCTTCCTTATGCTACAACGTTTCTTCAGCAAGATGGAATTTTGGAAACATTTTTGACAGTTCAGTAAATAGAGTAACACAATGATAATCTCTTTTGACAAAAAGAAATGGTCACAATCAATGATGTACACACAAGATTAGAGAGGAATAAGCTTGTTGTTCTTACAAAAAATATTTGGGATCCTTTATATCATCTCATAAAACAGGCATGGATGTAACCAACACTTTGATGCATTTATATTTTTGTGTACTGTAATTAGCTTGGATTTTTATATTAGTGCTGTAATAAGTGAAGTACACTGGTAAAGAGGCTGATGCAAACTAGCTGATAGCAGATGTGAGGAAAATTAAAGTTCCGTAACATATGATTATATTTCGAAAATTAATTCAAATATTTTTCATGTTTTTATTATTTTAAAATATTTTTTCTCCATTGACCCACATTACCTTGAGGAGTGCCCCATTTTAGGGAATTGAAATTTATATTCATTTCTATTCACAATAACTCTGAGGTCTATGAGGATGCCCCTGGCCATCTTTACACTGGCTGGGGGCCATAGTCAGGATCTGGCAGGAAATAGATGCATCTAGGCATCTCTGTGTTTTGTTTCAGGTGTCCCCAATCAGAGGCAACTGGTCTGCGTTGGCTCTGATTGGGGACCTTATTTAAGGTGTCCTTATTTTCATGGTGTTGTTTGTCCATGGGACACTGTTAGTTTGTGTGCTGTTTCTTTTTGGTTTTTGGCTCAATAAATCTGCCTTTTGGGCCTGCTGAACTATCAACTTGCCTGCGTTTATTTCCGCCACCCACTAAACAATCACAATAACATTCCTTTGAAAAATATGTAGGCTAATAATAAGATACTGAATAGCCTTTCTTTAGTTTGTACAACCATTATTTACATTAAAATTATATAATTATGCATTATTATATATACAGTACAATATACTTCATCCTGCATTTACTTCATCCTGAATGTATACTCATCTTTAGTCACGTCGATGTTCTGCACCTGAAACACTGTCTGTGTGTAATTAAGGAAATAAATGAAGCTGTCATCTTCCAATTACCCAGCTATTCCCCAGACTGATGGGGACCAATAGGGACCAACAGATGTTGCTAATGTCATGGTTCAGGATTTTACTCAGCAATTACAGATTGGACTGAGAATGTATGACTGCCTCCTTGCACTTTTAAGTTCTGAGACTTTATGAATAGTTGGCCCCTGACACTTTTAACCATCATAAAAGCAAATAATATAAAAACTCTCTGCCTTTTGAATCAACTAAACAACAATGAGCAATTCCAAATTGTAGAGAAGGTTACAGTGCACTATGACATGCTGAGGTGTTCACTAGAGGGCAGTATATGAGAGCAAGTAGGCCAGGAGTATAGCTTATTTCTGGACCACACAGCAGACCTACAGGGGTGGTCTTTAAACCCTCTTACACTTTTAACTATGCTCTTTTGCTTTGAAAGAAGAAAAAGTGATCAAGAAGTCTGGTGTGAAATTATGGGCACTGGTCCCAAATGCTAATAGCCAAACATTATTCTATACAAATAAGTACATTCAAAAATAAAAGTGCCAGCTTAGATAAAGCTCTTCAAAGGGAAAAAAATATTTTATAAGCAAGCATATTGTACTCATCAGTCATTCTCATTAACGTAAGAGATTAACTTAAATATGTCTCCCATCAATCCAAATGCCCAATTCGTCATGCGACGCGTAGCGGGCAGTCGGAGATGTGCCCATATGAAATCCGAGGTCCCATGGGGTAGCCGTCACACCCGAGTGGGGTACAGAGCACCAACCGAGTCGTGAGTGGTCTGATAGTTGGGGAGACTGTTTTACCCAGAGTGCACTGTAGGCTACTCACTGAAACACCACTTTGGTTAGCATAGCCGTTGGAAAGGGAGGTCTGCTGTTCGTTTTGAGCCGCATATACATCTCGTTTCATTGAGCCGTCCCTGTCTCTACGCACTCGTTTTATTTTTTCAGCGTGATACAGTGAGGGAGAATCCGTACCCGCGCACTCTGGACTTTAATGTGGATACAATACCTGATTTATAAAGATTCATGGGGACACTTTAGTGGAAATCTTGACAACCCTGAATGTAAGCAGGTATGAGTAGATTTTTATTTTATTTGTCGATTCAAATGGCATGATTTCATTTTGCTGGTCAATGTGCATTGATTTCTCTAACTTCAAACACCTCTCCTGTACGTCTTTCTGTCTACCTATTATCAAATTCTAAACTGTTTAAATTGCTAATAGGAAACTACAATGAGGTATAGATTACATGCCTATAAACTACCAATCGATTACACGAGAAATTATATGGGATACATTTGTTTTCACTTATGACATGACAGCTCTCATGGTATTTCTTAACGACGTTGATCATACTTGTTTTTCATAATAGTCTTAGCCAAACGTGGTCGTTGAATTTGTAAGAAGCAACCATACATTCACATCTCTATTTTATTTACCGCGATATAACACAGTAGGCTTATTGAGAAACCTGCTTATTGCCATAAATGTACTTATTTAGACTGAACCCTGCAACATATGGCATCATCACGACATATGCGCTCAAAAGCAGTAGTTTAAAGGGGTTGAGGACACATTATTGGCCCTAGACATCTTTACAACAATGAAAGATGACCCAGCTGCCTAGGCCACTTCTAGCTGCACAAAGATTACGCTCAACAAGGATGGCGGTGTTGGCGCCTGCTTGGTGCTGAGGTAAGCGTGTCTTTGCGTGTGTCAGCGCGCGTGTCTTTGTGTGTTTGATTGCGTGTGTGTGTGCATGCATCCGTGCGTATGTGACAGGCGCATTATTCATGGGATATCTAATTCCATTAGTCTCCCTGGCTGGAAGAAAAGACTAATGAGTTGACCCAAATGTAAGTGCGCCAAGGAAAATGCTACTTACAGATTCCACTATAATAATTAGATTTCTGTATTTTATTTTCAGTCTTCTCGCTGCTATTGGTCAAACAGCTTGGTGATATTTTTGTAAAACAATAACTTTATGAAGAGTTTATAGTTGAATAGAAATTCATAGAGAACAAGCTACCCACATTTGCATGCAATACCAAGCATTCTGTATTGTCATAATTGTCATAATTGTGTGACCATGTTTTACTATAATTTGTATCACCTAAAATTCCCTGCAAGAATAGTGAAACATGAAAAATTAACAGTGGCATCATTTTGCTGGTCCCCTGTGAGGAAAAATAGCTTTTTTAGGTTTAGGGATTATGTTTAAAGAAAGGTTATAATTAGGGTTATGGTTAGAATGTGTGATATTTTAATTGCCTGTGTGTCGAACAAAGAGCAGGGCAAACTGGCTCAGCAATGCCTGATGTGTACAAGCAGGATGTCAAGCCTGCACTGCCTAATCTTGTTGTGTTCAAGCACCTCCATGTGGAAGGTGATGCACCTACAAGCTCAACCTGGCAAATGCTTTCTACTTGAGCAAGCAGATGCGAGATGTGCATTGAAGGACATGACTCCTTTTTTGATGTTTGCTGTGAACATCAGGGAATTGGAAGGGGATGAAAATGGGTTAAATTAATTAATAAAAAAAGTTACACAATTATGGGAATTTACTCTTAAAAAATAAATTTATAAAAAATATATTAGATATAGGATTAGGAGTTAAGGTACGTGTGTCAAACTCATTCCTCAAGAGCCTAATGGCAGCTGGTTTTAAGACCCATTAGGTCCAGTTAAGACCCAGATAACCAGATGAGTGGAGTCCCTAATTAATCAATTAAGTTTATCTGTCAAGAACATAGGAGGAGAAAAAACTTGGCCCCCTGTAGAATGAGTTTGATACGGGTTAGAGGTTTAGGTCTAGGGTGGTTATGGGTGAGGGTTAGAGGTTTAGGTATAGGGTGGTTATGGGTGAGGGTTAGGGTTAGAGGTTTAGGTCTAGGGTGGTTATGGGTGAGGGTTAGGGGTTAGGGTTAGAGGTTTAGGTCTAGGGTGGTTATGGGTGAGGGTTAGGGGTTAGGGTTAGAGGTTTAGGTCTAGGGTGGTTATGGGAGAGGGTTAGGGGTTAAGGTTAGAGATTTAGGTCTAGGGTGGTTATGGGTGGGGGTTAGGGGTTAGAGGTTTAGGGGTTTGTGTTCAAGGTTTGTGGTTAAAACTTTTTGTTGTCTCCACAAAGATAGTATTACAAACCTGAGTGTGTGTTAACCATCATTTGTTTGATTGGCACTTGTAGGTTTACCATTTCTCAACCTCCTTCAACCTTGTGCCATTTTGCATAATTGACATTCAGCTGCAGCTCTACAGTGAACTAATGGTACACAGCCACAGCTTCTACATAAATACCTGGTCAGCTTGTACATAAATACCAGGCTCAATATTTTAGTGTTATTTGAACACTCATTTCCATTTATGATCTGTCCTTCATCAAAAAAAATACTGGACTGTTGCTACTAATATCTAAAAACTGCTTGATGCTGGCATTAAACCTTTATTTATTGTTGATGGTAGATACAACAGGATATTTGCTATAGTTCAAAGTCCTCTAAAATTGTTGAAGGCTTATTTTTCTATTAAATGTGTGTTTACCAGATTGTCAAAGACACACACACTTATAAGTCAGATCAATTAGAGCACAAACGCCACCATTGAATTTCAGTGGGTCAATCGTCATGGACTTTTTAGGAGAATAATGTCAATGAAAACAACATGCAGATGGTCCAATTGATTAGAGAAAGCTCGATACAAACCAATGCTCCTTGGTGCAACTGGAGACAGAGCGTTTCCTGGTCTTTGTTTTTGTGTATGTTTTGTTTTCAACCTGGTAATTTCTTTTACACTGCTGGAAACTTGTTTGGCTGGAGATGTAAATTGTGCATATCAATGATCCTATATCAGTTACCATTATCATCGTTGTTCATCTCATGTTTCTACTACATGGGTTGTCAACATTATTTAATTCTACTATGTTGAGATTGGAAACTAGTTTCTGAGAGACAACTGGGAATACAGTTTTTTCCCATAGTTTTAGTGCAATTATTATTTTTCACTCTTAATACAAAATTCAAATTGTTTGTTCAATGGCAAACACATTTTGTAGTACAACACACAAAATCATACTTTCACTTTTTCATCAAACTAAATCAGTATTTCATTAAGAAATTCTACATTTCAAAATGCAAGGCATGTTCATATAAAGTGCTTGTCTTTCGCAATGTGTTTCAAAAATACTCTTTGAGTATTTTTATTAATATGTTACTGTAAATAAATATTGCATTACACTGTTTTCTGATTGACTATAAGTTCCAAAAGTGTGTTGTATGTGGCCAATGTAACACAACTTGCATAACGCAATGGGTTGATATGGCCTTAGTCATGGAATTTTGGCCATATACCATGACCCCTGGTAAACAGTCTTACATCAGCATTCAGTATTAACCCGATTTATAATAAGCCATCCCCTGGTTTGTAATAAGAACCACTTGCACTAACGCTTTTCAAAACATTTCCATGTTTGTTTAAAGTTATGATTATTGAAAACATTATTCTAGTCACTGATGCATAAAATGAATTTATTGTTTAGATATTACAACATACAACACTGTAATGAAATTAATGAAATGTTTATTTTGTTTATTTTGCTTCATGGTTGCCTCAATAATTTGGCCATAACTTCTCATTGGCATCATATTAAATATCATAATTGTTCATACCCCTGGGTAAAACCTTTTGTCAGGGCATGTCCAAGGCTGAAAGAGTATGGTATGCTCATGGTGATATCTATTGTACATTGTTCACCTCCATGTAATTTCATTTAACTATATTATATTAACATGGCTTTAGAAACACAGAGGTTGTGGGTTCGATTCCCCCTGGGGTCTCATACAAAATGTGTGGAGTCACTGTTGCTAGAGCATGATTAACAGTCCTCACCAGTTACAGTAATACTATGGTTACAGGAGCCAGACTAAGTACTTTTAGCTAGTCAGTTGGGCTGTAACAAAACCAGTGGCGGGATATTACATGAATTTAGCTGTGCCAGGCATTTATTCTTTTTACTGATATATTCATCATTTTACAATGTGTATTATGCAACCAGTGAATGACAACTTCCTCTAAGATCACCTATCATAATTAAGAGATATGCATCATAGAGATTTCTTTGCAAAAAGAAAAGTTGCTGGAGATATTAGGCATCATTACCAAAGTAGTTTGTCTACTGCTAAATTTTCTTTTTCTGTACTATAGGAGCATTAATAGATGTATAACTGCTAAGGGAATATCAACAGAGCTCATTTGACTTTCTTATTTAGCTAACTCAGCAGAGTCTGAGTCAGAGGCAGGGATTGTTAGAGAGATGTGAGGGACAGTAGGGTGGATGCTGAGGTGATTGATAAAACGGATGCTACAGAATAGTCCTTGTGTAATACACTAACCTTTTTAGTGTATTACAATGCCCTGTGTTCCAGTTGTTTTTAGACTAGTGCCTTACAATGTCTTACTGTCATATGAATTAGATTCAATCTATTGTTTCAATTCAATCTATTGTTTGTATCATACTCCAAAACACAGAGGAATGCACTTTATACAGTGCCCTCCAGAATAATTGGACCCCTTGGTAAAGATAAGCAAAAAAAGGCACAACTAATCTACTCATCTAACATTTGAGATTTAATTCAATACAATGCGATGCCACCTCCATGTCAGCAAGCTATTTGGACATCTTGCCAAAAGAAAGTCTCTACTGTCATCTGACCATAGCATCTGGTCCCTATCAAAGTTCCAATAACATGTAGCAAACTCCAGGTGGTAACATTGATGTCTTAATGTGAGTAGAGGCTTTATTCTGGCAAGATGTACAAACAGCTTGTTGGCATGGAGGTGGGCATGTAATTGTAGTTCTGGAGACTTTTCCAACAATTTTCCAACTGTAATACTTTTTTACTCCTCAGACCTTCCTTCTAAGGGTGTGTGGAGGCAAAATTGAAGTCATCACAGTCCCAGTAGATTAAAATGTATAAAATATTGCCCTGATAGTGGAGATGGGTTTTCTTGCGTGTAGCTGTTATATTTTATAGCCTTTGCCTAATTTATGAAGATTATTTATTTAGAATTTAGCAGACCCACAGTGACTTACAAAGAGTTCACCAAATACTTCATGATGTTTACAGATGTCTAAAGGAGATTGACATATTTGTCGCTTCTTATTTATACTCCAAACAGGAAGTCATAGATGACTACTTAAGAGTGACTGATGACTCAGACGAATAAAAAATAGAAATATGGGAAGATACTTCTATTAGATTTGATTCAAAATAATTTTTTGGCGTGCCAATAATAGTGACTCACATGTTTCTCAAATAAACATGATTTTTATAGTGTAAGGTTAAGCTGATAAACGACAATTACATTTTTTGACTTTTTTTGTTATTCTTTAAAGAGGGGATAAAAATTCTAGGGGGCGTTCTGTCATTCTACACCAGACCACCATGGCATCAATAGTTCTTATCTACTAGTATGGAATATCCAACCTACTCAGTCTGACTGTTTCACGTTTGCACTACTCCATTGATAAAACCTTTTACATATTCCAACACTGAGAAACAATGTTGACCTATGTATTATTATTATTTATTAATCATTAGCACTTATTTACATTTTTCAAACACTACCTACTTACAGCAGAAAATAGCAGCCAAGCAATTGAAAAAAAAATTGGAACGCACGCTTGCCTAAGGTGTTGCTGGACTTAGAATCACAGTATTAGCTTCCGAATTCTCTTTCTGGAAGGGCTGTTGGTTCATTGAGCGATCAAATATAAGGTTACGGTAGAATGCCCTAGCCCTATAGAGAAATGTGATCTGGAGACTTGCCATGGAAGACAGTGACAATCAATAAAGAACAGAAATGTGAGTGTGGGTGTGTGCGAGTGTGTGGGCGTGTGCGGGGATGCTGGCATGTGTGTTTGTTTGTGGGTGGGAGACAGGGATTAGGCTGATGTTTTCCTTGTCCGCCTGCCTATCCATCCATTTCTGAAGGAGGGAGATGGAGAGTCACTACTGACTCTACCATCAGGCCTGACTGACACTAACTCTCAGTCCGAATGTAATTCCTTAATGCACTCCAAGAATCAAAGATCTAATAAGGAGTGGAAGGATCTCCTCAATAATGAAACCCAGTCAGCATCTCAGCAGCCCCAACAGCAGGGCAAAGGCATAGGGCTCAGAGGACTCATAAATTACAGAGTCTGAGCTTGACACACGCTGCCCCAACGTCTGGGATCTGCCAGTACCATTCCTCATTTACAACCAGGCTCGGCCTGCACAGTCACAGTGAAATAAGCAGTGTTCCAGTTGACGAGGTCATCAAGGTTTCCCTGATGCTGATGCTGTGCAGTACAGTAGACCGTCACTCTCCCTAATTGGTGGAAGCTGCTGCAGACCATGACCATCTATCTGTGGTGCCGCTGGGTAGCGGTGTTTCAGAAGAGGAGGAAATGCAACGTGGGGATTCGTTTTTTTTTTAAGGATGCAGGCTTATTAGGCGTGGAGTCATTCAAAGAGCCTATATTACCGTGTTGTATTGCTCTATAGCTTATTATAAACTGGCTGTTGACTTGCATTAAAATATGAAGACTCTGCCCCGTTGCCATAGCAGCAGAAATTAATAGTCACAGTCAGTTGTGTTCTTGGTCAAGTAATGCCTTGCATTATTTGTTGTCACGTTACTCATATTATTTGTTTTTCTCAGATTATTTTAACAAATCCAGTGTACAAATGAACCTGTTATTTGAGCCCACAGTGTTTGTCTGTGTGGAGTGAATATAGACTCTGCTGAGAACAACCACTTTCTGTCACAAACACGCACAACTCTTTTCCACATTTTGACAAAATGTCAAGTCTTGCAGAAGGACAGTTTCATTATGAAATACAAACAGTTTACAATGCATTGATCTATGAGCAGTTCTTCCTCTGAATGGCTTAAAGATTGTACAATATGTTATATTGAATGCCTTGTTTGACTATGAGGGGTTTCGCTTGGCCAAATGCCTTGGGATCATTTGCTCCCTTTCTTATCCAAGATTTGAAGACAAACAGCATTTGGCCAAGAGAAACCCCTTTAGAGGAGCCGAGAGGAGTTTCCCCTTACTGTTTCTAGTCGGCATATCTCCCTGCTTAGCCAAACCCCATGACTCTTATGTTAGAGGCAATAAGGGCTAACACTCACCCAGCTGGTGAGTGTTCTGGTCAAATAGTCTTGATTAATCTTCTTACTACTACAGATACTACTGGCATTACTAATGACAGTGTTACTGCACCACCATCTTCACCAGCACCGCCACCACCTAATGGACTCGCCTGCATTTAAGTGTGTGAATTGTAAATATTGTAAAGTCATGTTTAATTGAATTCTGGGCTTAATAATTGAATTATAGTCCCATAAGGATGGCTTATACAGCCTTGCCTCTTACACTTGAATGAGACACTACAAGCAGAAAGAATGACAAGCAGTGCAAAGCCTCACAATGAGGGGGCTAAACTGTTAAAATACACACCAGAGCACTTCAGCAGTAAGTGGGGAGGAGTAGTCTATATACATATAAATGTATATGTGTGTATATATATATATATATATATATATATATAGATATATATATATATATATAGATAGATATATAGATATATATATAGATATATAGATATATATATAGATATAGATATATAAAGGGAATGAGTAGAGGGGCTGTCTTAGTGACAGTAATCCGCTTTGCTCCGCAGAGCCAGTGCACTAAAGGAAGGTTCCTCTTTCAACCGCTTGTCTGTAACAGCGTGTGTTTTTGCCTTGGCGACTCGGGAGTGGTTGGGGTGTGGGGGGTTGCCTTTTATCCCCCCTTCAGCTGCTCAGGGCCTGAAATATTTAACAAGGACTGCACTATTTTGGGATTTGTGCTCCGTTTGTTTTGGAGCTTATGTAATAATAAACCCGTTTGTGTTTCAACACAGCGCACACGGCTGTGTTTGGTGTATGCCATTCTCAGACAAACACTCACTTGGCAAAGTGAGGCTAAGTGTGTGCTGCCATTGTCAACATGATGCAAGGTTATTTTGAATGACAGCAGGGATTGGGAAGGTACAGTATGTAGCTCCAAATGCTAATCCGTTCCATTTAATGTGAAGGTATTTCAGGTTTGTTTGTCCTTTCATGCAGTCTGACTGTCTCTCACTGGAAGTTTTGCGCCCCCTGTGCAAATTGTTGTGTTCGATTTCAGAACAGCACTGAATACCATGACTTTATATTTCAACTTTCCTACTGTGATGGAAAATGTGTGTCCACACTTAAAATCTATCAAATGATCTGTTATTCATTCATAACATTGGCTTAAGGTGGTTACCTAAGGTACCATTGCAGCATGGGTTCAAATATGAAAATGCTCTTTCAGTAAAACATTCTTTCCCCACTTAGTCTGTCCATTAAAACATACAAATGCCTAAAAATACATGTATAATTGATACATAATGGTGGCCTGGTGTTTTCCAGCCATCTGGGCTTCTACCTTCAGCCAACTGTCATTTTAGCACACTCTCATCTATCTTTCACTCTGTCAAATAAAACGTAATATAAACTAAAGGAAAAAAGTAGCCTAATGGTTTGAACATCTGACCAGAGACCAAATGGTTGCTAGATTGAATCCCTGAGCTGGCAAGGTGAAGCATCTGTTGTTCAGTTCCTAAGCAGGAAGGGTAACCTTAATTGCTGTCTGGTTACTGCTGAAAATGAAAATGTGTTCTTAGTCATACTTATATGGTAAAATAATAATGCTACATATACATATTTCAAACCAACTTTATTCATAATTTACACATACAAGCTTCACATTGCTTAGTCTTTAGATGTTATTGATCTCTCACTCTTTTCTCTTTCTCTCTCTCTCACCCCATCTCTCTTCTTTCCTTACTCTTCAGTGAGGTGTCAGATTCTCTGACTCATGCTCTGGGGTGGAGGATGGGAGGAAAGTGGGAGGAAGGCATGAAAGAGCAGATGAAGAGGGGGAAAGTCATTTTGCAGATAGAAACAATGACCTTCATCCAGTAAGAGGACTGGAATAAAAGCTTGAGGTTAATACCCAGCTAAAGTGTATTCAGTACAAGAAGTATTCAGAATGATGTACAGTACAAACGCAAGCTTCGTATTAAAGTGACATTTGCTATTGCAACTGAAGACAAGGAACATTACCCAATGAACTACTGTCTTTGAATTACTGATTAGTAGATTAGGACCTTGTTTTTTAATCAACCAAGTTAACAAAGCAGAAGTAAAGCATGCTAGAGTTCTACATTATACAATGGCACTGCTGTCGCCACTACAACCAACGTCAGCATGAATACATCCTTTGACACAGTGTCACCATGTAGCTGGAACCAGCAGACTCTCAGAGCTAAGGGATGAAAACACAGAAGCATGGCGTCTGTAATGTTCATTCATAATCTGGCTGTTTGCCTCTCATTGTTCTCTTCTCACACTCTTTAATGAGACGAACCATGGTTTCTTTAACGACGGCACTCAACTCGTCACATAAGCCAATCCGACTGGCGTCATCACATAATCGCCAGAGACTATTTACGTTGACATTCAAGACATTTACAGTAGCTCTTCATAGCATTCATTTCCATTGGTCTTTTCCACATTTTTATTGTGTGACTACATGAAAATGTTGTAAAATGTATTTAATCAGGGGTTTTTGTGAAACATTTTGTGAAGTCAGTACCGTCAAAGTGAAAAATAAAACCAACAAATTGTTCTAAATGCACAACATTTGGTACGCACCTTTGGCTGCAGTTACATTCATTAATGTATGTGGATAGGTCTGTACCAGCTTAGCACATAGGGACACTGCAACAGTTTTGGCCACTCCAGTGAGATTTTGACTGTATGTTTTGAGTCATTATACTGCTGGAAGATGAATTTTCTCAGGTCTCTTTCAGACATAAGCTGGTTATCTTCCAGGATTTCTCTGTACTTCCCTGCATCTATCTTCACAAGCCCTCGAAGCCCTGACACAGAGAAGTATCCCCATAGCATGATGCTGCCACCACCATTTTCCCAGGAGCGGTGGTGTAGTAGGCTTGCTATTTTGTCTCATCAGACAATGGAGTGTCTTTACTCTTGGTCTTAATGTCTCCCTCATGCCTTCAGGCAAACTCTAGCCAAGATTTGATGTGAGGTTTTTCAACATTGTCTTCTTTCCCCAGTTTCCCATAAAGGCCACTTTTGTGAAGCATCCCATGCTCTTGTTGCAGTATGGACATGTTACTTGGTGATTTAGTTTTTATTAGGAAATGCACTAACCAACTGTGTGAACTCCCAGAGACAGGTGTGCTGCAATGGTGCTTGGCTGTTCTACAGGACTCAGAAGAAGTGTGAATTTGTGTGATTATTTAGGCTTGTCCATTTCCTCAAGCGGCAGCTTGAAGCATCATTTTGTCTAGCAGCAGTGTTGTCGCCTGCAACTAAGACTGAAGCCAAAACAAAGACAGTTCTACCGAGTTTTTCTGCGGAGTAATTCAAGAAAAATACCCAATCAGTTGTACTGTCATGCCTATCGTCCCGTGTAAAAAAAAACAACAATCCCGTGGGTGCTTATCTTGGGTTCCCAGCCTGGACATCGAATGTGGAATACCTGCTGTCCGGCTGTGTTTGGAACTGTCAATCTTCTGTCAACAAGGCCAAATTCATCTTGGCCTATGCTGCCCTACAGGCTCTTCACTTCCTGGTCCTTACAGAAACATGGATTTCCTATGAAAATACTGCTACTCCGGCTGCTGTTTTTCCCCGTATTCCAAGAGCATCTGGTCACTGTGGTGGCAACAAATGGCTACTTGTTTCTTCAAATTCGAGATTCTCTCTCTTCCCTATTGCTCACGTACCCATTTCCTCTTTTGAGTTCAGTGCTGTCGGTGTGACGTTTACGTTCCAGCTTAACATTGTTGTCATCTGTCATCCTCCAGACACTCTTGGTGACTTCCTCAATGAGCTTGACAAACTAATTGAGATGGCTCACCACTCATTATTTGGTGACTTCAACCTTCCAACATCTGCCTGTAAGTAATTTCTTTGCCATTCTTTTTTTTCACTCCTTTCCTTTTGACCTCACCCTTTCCTTCTCAGATCCTGCTCACAAAGTAGGCAATGACTTCGATATAGTCTTTGCTAGATGCTGTCTGTCAACTAATCTCACCAGCACCACTCCAGTCATCTGACCACTTTGTCTTGTTCTCTCTTTCTCTCTCCTCCACCCCTGCAATGTCTTACACTGCTGCAACACTCGTTCACTCTCCCCAACTGCTTTCTCCTCCTCAATCTTATTGTCCCTTGCATCTCATAATTCCTTCTCCTCTCTATCTCTAGAGTCTGCATCTTCCACCCTACTCTCCACGCTTTCCAAGTCCTACGACCCTCGCTGTCCAGTTAAAATGGAGGAACAAAACTTTAGAATCACCTAGCATCCATCCAATTCCCTACTTTCTACCTTCTCTTCATCCCTATCTGCTGCTAAAGCCACCTTCTATGTCTCAAAATTCCATGCTTCTTCCTCTAACCCCAGGAAACCCTTCTCCAACTTCTTCTACTCCTTAACTCTCCACCTCCTTCTCCGCAATCTTCCACCTCTGGAGATGACTTTGTCACCCACTTCAAAAGAAGGTTGAAGTGGGTATATCCGTACCTCCTCCACTCAGGCTTATGGGACCAGTGGCTCACACGCCAAACTTGGCCATGCATTTACTTACCAAGTGATATCATGCAGCAAGTGATGAGTTGCCATCCAACATCATGCCTTCTTGACCCTATCCCCTCCTCCCTTCTCCAGACCAACTCAGGAGAACTCCCATTTCTCACCTCCCTCATCAAGTCTTTGCTAAGCACGAGCTGTCCCAGTGGACCCTCAAGATGGTCAGAGTAGCTTCCCTCTTAAAGAATCTAACACTTGACCCCTCTGATGTCAAAAACCACAGGCTGGTATCCCTCCTGTCTTTCCTTTCCAAGAAACTTGAGTGCGCTGTCTCTACACAACTTTCTTCTTACTCTCCCAGAACAATGTCCTCTAACCTAACAAGTCAGGATTCAAAACAGGACACTCCACTTTCCACCCTCTCTGATTTGTGCATCTCAGGCTCTGCTCAATCATGGATTGCTTCCTACCTGGCAGTCTGCTCCTACAAGGTGACGTGGAGAGGTTTGGTGTCTGCCACACAGCCTCTTACTAATCGTTTCCCACAAGACTCGGTTCTTGGCCCTCTCCTCTTCTCTCTATACCCCAAGTCTCTTGGCTCTATCATATCCTTGCATGGTCTTTCCTATCGATGCTATGCAGATGACACTCAGCTGGCATCCCCACCACCTTAAGCTTAACCTTGATAAGACTGAGCTGCTCTTCTTGTCATCTCATGTCTGAACTACTGCAACTCACTCTTAGTGGGGCCCCCGGTGTGTGCAACCAAACCCCTGCAAGTCATTCAGATTGTAGCAGCTTGTCTGGTGTTCAGACGTCCCAAATTGTACCCATGTCGTCCTACTACTTCGCACTGTACATTGGCTTCCATAACCAAGGCTTTAGTTCTGCATACGGAGCAGCAAGAGGAGCTCCTCCTTCAGGCAATTCTCTACCCCTACAACCCTACCTGGGCTCTTCGTTCAGCCATCTTTAGATCCCGCCACTTCGGGGCAGTTCCCAATCATTGCAGTCAAAGATTTTCTCTGTCCTGGCACCTCAGTGGTGGAACCAGCTTCCCTTGGAGGCTAGGATAGCAGAATGTTTTCAAAAAACATTTTAAAACTAACATTTTCACAGATTACTTGAAATAGTTGCACTGTCACCACCTCGGTCTGTTGTCTTTAGTTAACTTTTTATGTTTTATGTTTATTTGTATATGGGCTTCTTTCGAGCACTGACCTTTGCCGATAACTAATTAGTTGATAAGAATGCACTTACGACTAAACCGTGTGGTTGTTTCACCAAGCTCTTTAAAAATGTATGCACTTGCTGTAACTGTGTATTAGAGCATCTGCTAAATGAGTTAAGTATAAATGTAAAAAAATGACAACCTGAAATCATGTGAAATACCTTGATTGCACACAGGTGGACTCCATTCAACAAATTATGTGACTTCTAAAGACAGTTATACCACAGCTCATGCAGATGTGTCATAGCAAAAGGGTTGAATACATTTGCAATCAATTATTTTATGTTTTATTTTATTATTATTTAAATTTGTAATTAGTTCAGAACAATTTTCAGATTTTATTTTTCTCATTGACATGATGACCATTATTTTGTAGATCAGTGTCAAAAAATCCTAATTAAATCAGGTGACGTGGAGTGGATTGGGTGATGTGGAGAGGATTTGATTTCATGTTGTAACAACAATAGAATGTGGAAAAGTCAGAGGGGGTGAATACTTTTGTGAGTCACTGTGGTTCCATTTTTATTTTTATGTAACGAATGTCAACCAGAAAGAACATTACTCTCTCTTGTTTTGCTTGTTTCCACTGGGTTTTGTTGTACATTGCTAGCAAATGATGAAGCATGAGCTAATACAAATCAGAAAGAAATTGCCTTTTATGTATGACTTGAGAGTCAAACTGATTACATGGCATCACCCATATCCACTTATCACAAAAGCTACATTTAAACAAACCCCTCTAATGATTGTGCCAGACTGCTCCCTCCACCATCTAAGGAGTCTAGGTGGATTGATACGTCTTCAAGTTGCCATTACAAAATGTGTCCCATCCACACTTTGATTCCCTGTAGAATGCTCTAAGCATTTGGTCTTGTTCAATCTCATGCTGCTGTGTCACGTTGGCTCTGCTACGGGAAAACGTTCCCACTCATTCTGTTGGCCTGAGAATAAACTCAGAATACATGTGAAATATATTCTCTTAGAAAACCATATCAGTAAGCGCTCGCACTGAGCTGAGGCTCGGGTGGTGAGGTGGCCAGCCAGCGGTGTACCGTGGCAGGGCAGGGCTGTAGCAGTAAGCTGGTTTAAGTACCAGGAGACAGGCGCGAGTCTGCCCACCCTCTCCAGGGCGCTGGGCTTGACTGGGCTTGACAGGGAGCACAAAGCATAGGGCCGGCAGACACAGTTCCACAATGAATACTAGATCTGACACACAGACCAGTGGAAGAGGGGTAGCCCCCCTTGAGCAAAGGCTTGACCCTTCCCATTACAAGTGACGGAGAAGGAGACAGAGACTCTGAGACATAAAACACGGGTCTTTAATTTCATGCCTCTCTTGTTCCTTCGCAGCCTCTTCATCTCTCTCCCTCGCCCCTCTGGCTCTCCCTCCCTTTCCCTACGTCTCCGTCGCTTTTGGTCTCTTGCTCTCTTCTTATCCATCTTCTCCATCTCAATCTCTCTCTCCATCTCTGTCTATGTCTCTCTCTGTCTTTCTCCTTTCTCTGAGGA
Organism: Esox masquinongy; assembly: GCA_016801175.1. NCBI lineage: Eukaryota > Metazoa > Chordata > Actinopteri > Esociformes > Esocidae > Esox > Esox masquinongy. The sequence continues at coordinate 68,333 of JACXGI010000565.1, forward strand.
GCAAAGTGAAAATAAGCCATGTTCATGGAACCATATTGTTCTCAAGTGGAACCAAATGTCTTTAATGTCTTTACATAACAGACTTGGCAATGTTTATTTCTAGCATGTGGATGCACATGACACTTCGCTTAGAGAGTTTCCAGACAGATCAGTCATGATTGTGGCTTACTGCATATTGGTATTACAAATCAAACTGTAATTAGTACTATATTACTTGTCCTAAAGTGCTAAATTAAGTCTTAGCAAGGTACTGGCTTCAATTTTACTGACACATTCGATTTGACATTTTCCAACCAATTACTTACATAGATATTCTTACAGATATACTGAATATGGCTGAGCACGGATCAGACATCTTCAAAGGCTGTGCACAGCTGCAGCAACAAATATCCTGCTGACCCAGAGGAGGTAAAATGTTTTTTTGTGTGAAGTAGGCAAGTTTTTTCCCCCAGATGGTAGATTGGGACAACCTGTCTGGTTTATCATAGATGCATTGTGCCTTGTGAAAGACACTGAGTTATGTCATTTTTATTTCCATTGCCTTCTTTTTCAAAGAAACCCATGGGAGAACTATTTAGTAATTTTGCAGAATTTGTCATAATTCTCTTTTTTTCCAAGTCTTCACTGACTGAATAAACCGTACTCTTTTATCGTTGGGTTCGGCTTATCCTGTCGCTTCTTCGTAATTAGAATCTCTGCCCTTTCACTCTCATTTGGTGCCTACTGTAACACAGACAGGCAAGGTATTTCAATGGGCTTTTCTGAAAGAATGGACAAAGCATGCTCCCTAAAGAGCTCATTAGGGTTTGGAGTGATGCCAATAAAATGTAAGTGCCTGTCTGACCATTATTGCTTGCTGAAGGGGATGGGCTGTAATCCGGGCTGGGATTGTCTGGAGTGTTCCAAAGTTCTGTCAAACGACTAAAGTAATAAATCGCAAATAATTGCAAAATATTCAGTAGTTAATCGCAATTAATCACAATTTTAGGACATGATCAAATTTATCCCTAAATAAAAAATTTTGCCCTGTAGTTGAAGTAAGTTAAAATTTTGTGTGAATTCGGTCATCAAGTGGGAGCCTGCAAACAGTAGCTTTCCTAATGGATGGTTGACCACAACCGAATTCCTGTGTCTTTATTAAATAATAAAGGCATAAGTTGGGGTACTTGAACAATAGGCAAAGGCAATAGTAGGCAATGTGGCTTGAGATGTTTATCTACAAACATTAATCAGATGAAATATGTCATTTTTGCACAACCTGTAAGTTGTTTGTTTATTTAACAGCTTTTAGCTGTGGTATATTGGACATATAGTAGCTGCACAGCTGCAGCAACAAATATCCTGTTGACCCAGAGGAGGTAAAATATGTTTTTTTGTGTGAAGTAGGCAAGTTTTTTCCCCCAGATGGTAGATTGGGACAACCTGTCTGGTTTATCATAGATGCATTGTGCCTTGTGAAAGACACTGAGTTATGTCATTTTTATTTCCATTGCCTTCTTTTTCAAAGAAACCCATGGGAGAACTATTTAGTAATTTTGCACAATATTGGACATATACCACAACCTCTCGTGCCTAACTGCTAACATATACAGCGACTAGCAGCCAATCAGCATTCAGGATTCAAACCACCCCATTTATGAATATACTTACTGTATATAAATACTTATATACAGTTTGCATTTGATAAATGCCTAAAGCCTGCTACCCATAGACATCACCAGACACTGGTTATCTTCCCTGGTGATGCTCTGCCAGACCAGTGATGCTCTGCCAGACCAGCCATATTCAGTTCCTGTTTATTTTGGCCAGTCAAGTATATTCCAGTTTTTAGCATTGAAAAACTGCTGCAAGGTGAAGTGAATTCCATGAGTTTAGAGGCTGTTGGCTGTGAGCAGACAAGATTCTCTGAGCCAACAAGATTCTCTGAGCCGACAAGATCTTTCTGTAGTCTTCAGTATTCACCCTACATCTGCTGTCTGCGGTAATGTAATCAATGAAGACAACTGAGCAAGTTCCAGTGGCAGCCATACATGCCCAAAACTCAACACATTATTTCACAGATAAATTGGTTTGCCAGTTCCCTTTTTCTCTCCATACTTTCCTTTTGCCATGCCTCTGATAAATGCTAATATTTGCTCTTGCATTTTTATTTTAGTCTGTCTTGTTTTTTTAGGTTAACTACATTGCAGTCCATTGGTACATTGCAGTTCAGCCCATGTAGTTTGGCTGTTTAAGTCTTCTGCCAATGGTTAGAGGCTGACATATTCATGCCAACCTTCTTGAGTGTTTTCCTGATCGGTCAGACAATTCTTTGTTGGATCTTCATTATGGTGAACATTATTCGGTCATCCACTGTTGAGGTCATCTTTGGTCTAGCAGGTCATTTGCCATTACTGGCAGCTAACTGGTGCTGTCTTTCTTCTTCTTAACCTACCAAACATTTCATTTTGGCAAGCTAAATGTCTTGGCTATGATTTATCTGCATTGTGATGGCCATCTTGACACTTTGGTTCTCGTGATCAGACACCAGCCACCGACTCCAAATGCAAATTAAAAGCCTAGAAGCAAGACTAGACATTGACAACTCTCTTGTGCATGCACAAATGAAGCAAACAAACAAAACTGTTTAACTAGAGACAGCTGTGAAGCCAAGTGTCCAATACTTTTGGCACCCTTAAATGGGGGAACTATGTACACTTTGTGCTGTTATTTCTAAATGGTTCATCCGTGATGGATGAACATACAGTTCAATGAAAGCTGACAGTCTCTTCTTTAACCCAATCTAATTTCAAGTGCTGGAGTACAGAGCCAAAATAACAAAACGTGTGTTACTGTCCAAATACTAATGGACTACTGCACTGTATTATTATTTTCTCAGTTTGTAACTGATTTTATTCAGTTATCCATCTTCATGGACTGGAAACAATTCAACCATAGAGATTAAATGGAAATGTACTCCTCATTTAAAACAAAAGGTCTCTTGAAATGACTGAATTGGGGATTGAAATACAATTGATCCTATCCAGCCCCGGCCAGCTTATGCAGTATAAAAGGCGTCACAGCAGTTGCTGTGGCTCCTAGACGACTCTCTCCCTTCGAACGTCCCAGCAGCTGAAGACCTTGTGATCAAAGGCTCTCCTCCCCTGTAATAAAAGTGGACACCCTCTCCCTTTGTGTTTCGGGGGCGGGCAGATTCCTATCCTCCTGCTGATGTCCGTGACGTGTGTGACTACTCGTGTGTGGCGTGTGTGAACTGTGAAGTGGTCTCAGCCGCAAGTCGACACCCTTTATCTGGCCTTTTCATGCGTCTAAGAGGGGAAACCCTATCCTCGTATCCCTTTGTGTTTATCGAGCGGAACCCTATACCCCTCGTCCTTCGAATGTAGGGTATGCAGAGGGAACCCTGTTTCTTCCGACTCCATGGTGATGAGGTCTGTCACCATTCCTCAGCCCCTTTGGTTCCCCACCATCTCCCTGAGGCCAGGACCCGAAGTGGTGCCCAGGCTTGCCACTGTGTCACCGTGCTGGCGACATCTTTGTTTCAGAACAGGTGCCCACTCGTTGAGACAAGTGGGTCAAACAAAACCCTTTTCATCGGCTGCCATCCCTCTGGACACTTCTAGGAACACAGATACAGAGAAAACAATCAGCTTGGCATGTCAACGGATGACAGGAGTGTTGCTTTTGTTTGTCACATCTTTGATATGCACTCCAAAAGAGGAATGACGTTTCCGTTGAAGAGTGGTAACAATTTGTTATTCTTTTGAGTGTAAAAATAACCAGAACAGTTAAAAGCATTTATTTTGGGGTTCTTTGTGTTTTTTCATTTAGTTTGAAGCTATTTTTCATATCAATATCCTCCCCACCCAAGTAATTCATCATTATAGGAGCAATAATTTGAGTTGGACATCTTAATACCGTGTTACAACTATTTACAATTAGTCAACTGCGTGATGTTCGTCGGACATGCAGAGAGACAGATCTGCAGGGCAGTAGATTTGCCTAAGCTTCCCTTCACCCCACCCCCCCATTCTTATCCAGCAATGCAGGCCTGTACCTTCCCTGTCCTGAGTTATGAGTAGAGCTAAGTTCTAATTTAGAACAGAGGGCCTCTGTTGGTTCTGGAACATTGGTGCTTGGGATTCCGAGAATGGGCTTGTTCAGAGGCTCACCACACAGACACACAACACATGCCTTGTTATCGGACCAGATATGGCACATAATGATCCCTTCAGCCATTAACTCCTAATGCAATAAAGTGCTAACATTTCAGCCATGCACAACAGTGCCGATAGCATAATGTAGTTAGCACGCTGTTATGTAAATGCGTGAGGCATGATAATAAGATGGGTTTCAGGGAATGATCCAGCGCGAACCCAATGGTAGGCGCGGTGCTTCTTTTTTTTGCCTATTCTGTTCATCTGTAGTCCACCTACTACCGCTGTTTTGTGACATAATTGTGTGAGGCGTAAATATACGTGATTTAAACAAGTTAGGTCAAACGCGTTGATGTTTCTTTTAAAGGCAGACAGAGTTATTCCCGACACATTTTGCCCCTTATCGCTGCCACACTCTGGCCGGGGACAGACAGGCCAACGTGGCAAACCTGCGGTCGAGAACAGGACACCGCTGGCTTAGACAAGCAGTAGCCAGGCTACCTCAACGTATGACATTCAGAGAGGTCTGGTGTGCTTTAAAAGCATCAGCTTGCATGCTGTACATAAATAAACAGATTGATGGCTGATGAGTGAAGACAATAAACCTGCCTGGACCAGACGCCCTCTCAGGAATAGCACCTCGTCACACGGCGGACTCACTTTGATTAAACACGATCTCTGCACACACGACAAACCCCGACCAGCCTGGAGAAAAACAACACAGGCGCTCGTTTCGCGTCCGCATGCTGCGCCAACAAATCTTGACAAGTTTATTGAAGGAGGCGAGCTAATATAAGGAGGCACATGCTGGAAGCCTGAGCGAGCGATCGTGTTTCTCCGTGACGGCTTCAACCGTAGGCCAGCGGTGGCGTTCTTGGGTGTTGTATGTGGAATGCACTTGGCTGACGGTCAGCGGCGTTCCTGTACAAGTGGCCTTGACCAGGGAGGATGGGTTACGAGGATCGCTCTACGGGGGACAAGTGTACAGCATAATTCGCATGCAGGGACTGCCTTGTCAGCTGGGCTGTTCACGAGGAGTGAACAAATTACACCTATGTGCGTTATTGTGGAGAGATGAGCCTGCTGTGTGTGTGTGTGTGTGTGTGTGTGTGTGTGTATGTGTGTGTGTGTGTGTGTGTGTGTGTACTCCATTGCATATTGTGCCAGAGTTGGGGTTGATTTCGCTTCATTTCAGGAAGTGAATGCAATAATACATCACTTAAAAATGCTCTAAAAATACCAGGAAAAAAAACATGGGCAATTTCCTGTTTAAATTGTTTTCTTTTTTTGCTACTTCTCGAATTGACTGGGGCTGAAGTAGCATTGGGTGAAGTACTCTAGAGGATAACACAATAAACTATGAAATTTCTCAAATATTATAGTGCAATTTCTTTGCTATTTGGGACTGTGCGCTCAGTTTGATAATATGTGCAGCAGCAGGCTATGTATACAACCAAGCCTGTCCTTCAGATGTCTGGGAAGACTATAGTCAGAAGCAGGGCTGGCCCTAGGCATTAGCGACATAAGCAGCCACTTAGGGCCCCCAACCGCCAAGGGGCCGCGGACTCCTAGTGAGCTGCGCTCCACTAGGGAAGTAACATTTTGCTTAGGGCCTCCAAAAGGCTAGGGCCGGCACAGGTCAGAAGCCACGGTAAATTGGAAACACATTTCCAGAAGCCAATTATACAGTTTATGTTCCCAAAATGCTGAGCACCCAGGTGACTCACGCATAAATCCCATATCACAAACTCTGACATATAACCATTAGTAGTAAACAGTCGTTTTGGGTCCAGTGTAAGGGCTTCTCCCTTGCTAGATGTGTTTTACATGTTTTGATTGTTGCACCTTTCAGTCGTCTTCCTCGTTTCTTTCTCTGTCTATCACTGTGCATTTTCAACCTGATACGATTCTTTCTGGTTGTCAGAGAAGCACAGCAAAACGCAACACATTATCCTCAATCAACAAGCAGCGCAACTGAAAACTACTGGAAGCTGTGCTGTAATTAAATGCGCTCTCTGAAACAGAGTAGTATTTTGCTATTGTAGTCTACAATTAATAAGTCTGAAAGGAACAAACATAGCATAAGCCATGTTCTGTACCCAGGGGTTTTGTATCATTTTGGTCTCAGGCTGTCTCCATCCTCTCTGATTATAGGGATGTTAGCTCCTAGCAGTCTTGTCTTGTGCTCACCAACACCCACTCATTGTCCATCAGGTCTGAACACCAGAGTATCGTGGTAACCTGCAGCTAACAAGGGCACCACTATGACTTGAATGCCCGTTTTGTACCGTTGTTCCTCACTGTACATCTCTTATGGATGACCATTGATTTACTGGATCAAGAGACGACGTTAATGTGCACTTCGATGGACAAACCTTGCATGTAAACAGGATGTTGTGAACTCATTAGAGCCTTCTGTTGTCCTTAGTGCCCTCTTGGGTTAGTCTGTGATGTTTGCATGCAACTCTCTCACTCAGGAAGAGCAGTGTTGAGCCAGCGGCAAGTGCAGCGTCATCTGGTTACATTGCTCTTCTCCAATGAAGCAATTTGATAGAACTATGTGAAAAAGAAATGTTTTGTTGCAGAGAAAACATAAAATTGGGGAACCCCAATTGATTGTAGTACACGCTGTTTACATTTTATGAGATAAATGGCAGTCACGGTTTTTAACATTTTCCTCACGGTTTTTAATTAACATCTCCTCCATAGATGTCTCATGGAAATGTTTTGACATCCTGAAAATGTATCAATATATCTGCTGTTAGGAACATCCATGAAAGACATCCAATGGGTCTGTCAATCAAGGACTACCACAACTACACACACACATTGACTTTTAGCGCAATGGTTTAACATGGAGGATTTACAAAATTAAAGATAAACTTACTATGTTTATTTTACAGATCCTCCATTCCACATTCTGATGTAATAGAGGATGTTGTTTAGCACGAAAATTCAATCATGTTTGAAACAATTATGTGTGAAACAATTCTCACTGATCTAGAAATCTCAGAAACATGACACAAACCACCTTAGGGTCCCCCGGGATGAAATGTCCCTTTAAAGAGAGCTATCTATCTGGATTCTGTGTTCAGTTTCTGTGAAGCCATCAATGTCTGAGTAGGCGGGTTGTGGATTAAGCCTTAAACAGCTACAGAAAGCACAATGGCCAAGGAGATCAAAGACTCAACGTTTGAATTCCCTTTTTTAAGCATGCTTCATTTCAAGAATGCCAGTCGAGACATTTTCTTCACTGGCTTGCAAAGTTACTCTCCAGTTGATATTACAGTAAAAAAAGGTTTGATAGAGCGATGCAATATCCCAACAAATGTGTTTGTGTCGATATACCTGGTTGGAATGAAGTTTTCACATCTAACTTTGCATTTTCTTCCCTTTGCTTCAGCAGACCTTTGTAGGACTGGGGGAGTGACGACCAGAGAGAGAAAGAGCGGGAGCGAGAGCTGCGGCCTTCATCTGACAACGTGACCATTGGATGAACCTCGTTCATGCGTCTCCCTGTGTGCAACTCCCACATCACTATGAGCTGTGAGCAGGACTTTGGAGACGGGGGTCTGGGTGTGACCCTTACACTCCGACTGCTCATGCACGGCAAGGTACACGTGAAATTACAGTTCATGTGGATGGAAAAGATACTGGGAATATGCAGGCGTGGTTGTGAAAAGAGTGTGTGGCAAATAGCAATGATCTGTAGGGAATTTGTTAAGGTATTGGCATTTAAAGGTAGGATTTTGGTAGGAATGTAATTAGGTGATTTTCGTCTCTTGTTTCTGCTCTCCTTGGTCAGTAGAATTTAAAAATACAGATGAGAGATTTTTGTTAAAACAGTTTTGGAGTCTCTGGAAAGCAGAAGTGGACATTTTAATAAATCTGGCAGTTCGTGAATATATTAAACTTATTTTTGTTTTATCTTCTGGCATTTTTAGGAGGTTGGCAGCATCATAGGAAAGGTGAGAATGCTTATATTTTTCATCTGTCACCAATGTTATTTATAGCTCTTATCTAAGGGTGCTTTCTGATGTAAGAGATATGCTGTTGTCACAGGGGATAACTGTTTTCAAATCAGTGAAGACCTTTTTCTAGACTTATAGTAATATTGTACAACAAAAAAAGCTATGGTAATTTTCATCTTTTAAAAAGTGACACTTCACATGAGCCAATCACCTTGATTTTCCCAATCAGCCAATGACTTTACATTTTACTAAAAAAGCAAAAAATACACAAGGCCATGCTAAATGTAATTGCCTTAAACCAACCCACTTAAGATCCTCTCCATTCCTTAATGCAGTAAAGTCATCCATCAAACGAAAACATTAGTGCATTGACTGCAAACCTCCGGTTGAAACTGAGCAGCAAAAGCAGTTTAGTGTCTGCTTGGGGAGGGTGTGGGCTTCTCTCTGCCCCCTCGCTGGCTTCCATTAGCCCTGCAGCCCTATATTAGAAAACAAGCTAAGAGCAAGTGAGGGAGTGAAATCACGATGAGAGGTATAAATACATTTCGGTTAGGGAGAGAGTGAAGGGAAGACAGCGAACCCGTAACAGAGGGGACAAGAGATTAAGAACAAGATGGGGATGAGAAACATAGCGGGGAAGAGAGATAGAGACTGACTAAGCGGGAAAGAAATGGGGATGAAGAGACAAGGAAAGAAGGTGGGAGGGCAAGAACTGTGGTGTTTGCCACACTGGGTCGAGAGAGGCCTGGAAGCGGGCTCTCCATCCAAAGCACTCGTGTTAATAACTCCCTTCACCCTCTCTCATTCCTCATCACTGCCTCCCGGCTAGCCTTCACACCCACAGCCTTGACAGAGTCCCAAATGACACGCTAGCATACTATTTAGTACAAGACAGCAGCATCGCTGAGCACACTGAATAGTGTTGTTGTGCTTTTATTTTTGAAATCAGCCAGTTGTCAACGTCATGGGGCATGGTTGGTAGGATCATTTGGAAGCGGGGAGGAGAATGATGGGCAGAGGCCAACATAAAAGTGATGGATGGGGAGGCAATCTAAAGCTGGCTGAGGATGTACTGTATGGCAGAGGTGTGACTTCAATCTACTCCTGAGCCTGGGCAGTGTGGCTGGCTACCGAGTGACTGGCTGGCTACCGGGTGGCTGATGGGCTACCGGGTGGCTGGCTGGATACTGGGTGGCTGACTGGCTGGCTACCGAGTGGCTGGCTGGCTACCGAGTGGCTGACTGGCTATCGAGTGGCTGGCTACTGGGTGGCTGCCTGGCTGGCCACCGAGTGGCTGGCTGGCTACCGAGTGGCTGACTGGCCGGCTGGCTACTGGGTGGCTGGCTGGCTACCGATTGGCTGGCTGGCTACCGAGTGGCTGATTGACTGGCTGGCTACCGGGTGGCTGGCTGGCTACTGGGTGGCTGACTGGCTACCGACTGGCTGGCTGGCTGATTCGCTAATCAGTGGCTGGCTACTGAGTGGCCGGCTGGTTCTCTACTGAGTGGCTGGCTTGCTAATGAGTGGCTAGCTGGCTGACTGACTGGCATGTTGACTGGCTGGCTGGCTAAGTACCTGACTGGCAAACCGGCTGATTAGTTAACTGGCGGGTGGGCCGAGTGACTAGCTAGCTCGCTGGTTGGCTAGCTGTAGCTGTCTGGTTGGCCAGTCAGGTAGCCACACAGAATATATCTCTATATAAGGACAGGACCAACATTAAGAATTAGAAGAGTAGAAGGCTACAGATATGAACAAACAGGGGCTGTACTGTCCCTGTTATACATATAGGATGTAGATGTTATGAGAACGCTTTGGCCGCATATACTATTCCGAATGAAATAATACTTTTTTATTCAATATTAGCACAGATTACTTTTCAATGGAGGGGAAATGTAGTCATTTCAATGGAGGGGAAATGTGAGGAGAGGTAACAGTTGAGTAAACACTTGAAGTACAGACAGATTAGCATCTGCAGTGTGTGGAGACCAGGAGAGGCTGGTACTTTATGTTCTCTTTCCCAGAAAAACTCATATATACATATACTTAACTTCATAGTTGTCCTTTATCTTCTCTTTCCCAGAAAGGAGAGACTGTGAAAAGAATACGAGAGGAGGTAAGGTATCTTCACATCTACTGTCACTTGTGTGTAAGAGTGCTAATGTCATATCATAATAAACGCTAGTTGATTGACTAAATGCATGTGTGTACTGTACAGTCCAATGGTATACATTATTAAGTTAAGATAATACATACTTTAAGTACGGCTTGAATGTCATTTTGATATATGGTCTTTCACATTTGTATTGTTGTTTGTTAAAATATTTATTTACTTTGAATTCACTAAATTCCTAAAGAAAACAATGTAATTTTTACACCATGCATTTTCCTTGAAACCTAAAAGCACTTTCCAAATGTTTTGCATAAATGGAAAAAAGTCCCTGGTCATCCCTACTGCATCTGATCTGGTGGACTCACAAAACACAAACATGCTTCCAGAATTGTGCCATCTGGTTTTCTTAATCAGAATGAATATTGAATATCGAAATGACTCACACTTTTACGTGTAATACCTAAGTATATTCAAAACAAAATACTTTTTATTTAAGAATTACTGGATGGATTACTTGATGACTCACTGTTACTTGATGATTCACTGTTACTTAAACCATTTTATGTATATGTATCTTTTAAAATATTGGAGACATTTTCCACAACTGTGGAACCCTAATTCTAACTCTGTACAGTTTATCATTCAGCTCCAAAGCTATCAATGTCACATTTTGTTTCTGCATTAATCTGCATTATTTATCTAAAGTCTTGTTTTTCCAATTATTGTGTAGTCCAGACTTGTAGCTGGACTACACTTCCCAGGCTCAGGAGTAGATTGAGTTTCTTTAATATTAAGCCCAGACACTCTCTGGGTGTTTGATGGACTGGGATAGAGTACAGAACAAACCAGTACAGTCTGAACTGCCCATTGGCCAATGTTGCATCCTTTCTTTCAGTTAATAAGATTTCACTTTTTCACATGTTCTCCCTTCATCAGTCTTTCTCTGTTTCTGTCTTAGTACCAAGATCTCTTTCTGTCTCTTTGTCTCTCTTTCAATGTCGCTTTTTCCGTCTCCCTGTCCTGTCACGCCATCTCACTTTTCATTTCTCCCTGTTTGTCTTAAGAAAACGTTTTGTCTCTTTCCGCTTTTATGTCCCTCTGTTTTATCCCTCATAAACCTCAAGGGTGCAGTTGATCTGATGGCGCTTGATTAACTCGGCAAAAAAAAAGGAAAGTAATTTGATTGCCTTTGTGTTGGTTTCCACCCCTCTGACTCCTGGTGCAAAGCTATTATGTTTTCCTTTTGAAGCAGAATGACAAACAGTTGGGCAGTTTGACTTGGGAGCATCCAGTCCTGTTAAGCCACTGGATAAGTCAGTCATCCAAGGTAGTCAGCCGTCCACCCGATACATCAGTCAGTCACTCGCCTTTAGTTAGTTCCTGCTGTGTGAAGATCTCTGGCTTCCTCCCAAGGCCTTTCTACTGTCAAAATGACTCATTGGAATGATTGTAACAGCCATCACGGAGGTTAAAGTAGCATTATGTCTCTAGTACACACGTCACCTCTCCAGTCCCCTGGTCTCTGGAGAGAAATGGAAGGACGGTGTGGGGGGGTCTGAGCACTAGCCTGGGGTTTAGTTACAGCAAGGTCCATCCCTGAATGATGTTCCGGCTATTTATTGTTAGTCGTCTGTATCTGTGGAGCAGGGTGTATTTAATTTCACTGCTGCAGTTTTCGATTAATTTGACCTGTTACATTAAGTTCTTCATCCCTGAACCGTCATACTGATACCTCCTCTACTTACTTTCATTGCACATCTATACATTCCACTTGTAATATACATATACTTAATACTTGTAAAAACTTGTAAAATTCCTGCCCTGTTCTATTTGCACTTCTGGTTAGATGCTAACTGCATTTTCGTTGTACTGTATTTGTACTTGTTCAATGACAATAAAGTTGAATCTAGTCTACTCTTTTTTACTGGGCAAAAATTTGTTGAAACAATGTTATTTTTTGAGGATTTCAACAGCAATTATATTGTTAAATCAACAAGGAAAACTGCTTGGATTTTTCAACCACATTTTGACCAAAATTCTCTGACACTGAAATTAGTTGACAACTCATACAATGTAAGTCAAAACTAGCCGTCGAATTGACGCCTGTGCCCTGGGTGACTTCCTCACTCATGCTGTCCTCAACTTACCACTCTTATCTTCCCTAACACTATTCGCTTCAACCGCATACCATGTCAGGTCTGAAACATGTCTCTTATCTAATGCTTTCTAAATAAAGCTGGGCCCTGGTTTTTGTCCCTTTCAGAGCGGTGCACGGGTCAACATCTCGGAGGGTTCCTGTCCAGAGAGGATCATCACCATCACAGGCTCCACAGAGAGTGTCTTCAGGGCCTTCACCATGATCACATACAAACTGGAAGAGGTGAGACATCACTGTCAGTTCCCCTTACAGATTTCCACAGGCATGGCACAGCTGACTTCATTTGATTTTCTGTCCATTTCCTAGTTTGCAATTTGATAATGTGTTGTTTATTTATACTGAAAAGCACTGATGACATTTAATAGTAAAGTTGCCTGTTCAGTTGGCTTATACAGCAGATGAATTTGATATTGGATACTGGTCAGACGTTTGATGCTGTTGGTGCACGATGCTTTTAGCTCTTCATTGACAATATTGCGGTGTGAAGTATAGCTACACCAATGAATGTGTTTGTCACCGGGCCTTTATGCACCATAGTGACTTATTAAATTGAGCTTGACATTGAAACAGACTTGACAAAGGACGGTTACAGACAATTGGCTATTATGGACGGCATTATTGTTTTGAGAGGGAACATGCGTCGGTGCTCCAGGCTCGTTGATGAAAGAGCAGATGACAACACGTCAACCTGCTAATTAATCAAACAGACAAGGTTTGTGTTTAGTTTCTTAATGAGAGTGGGTTTGCCTCATACAGAAATAGCATTTTGCATCCGTTCTATCCATCAGCAAACTAATTAACATGATAGATTCAGGGACATTTTTCAGCTAGCCCTGCTAGCTCTGGGACAGTCGCTCCCTGCGATAGAGGGGCCGATGGAGCCCAGTTTCATAGCATTCAGTAAACATGCCGGTTGAGAGCACCAAACAGCATTCATTAAAGATCTTAAGCTTTCACCTCTTCCCAACCCTACCTTCAGATGAAACTCCGGAGTTGTCATGGCAACCTGTTTGCTGACCTTCAGCAGCATGTCTCACCATGCCTGTGTGCCTATGACATCTTTAATTAAAGGATGGGGGGATGTGACCAATGGGTATTGTAAAGAATTCATATCGTTCTCTCTACCGCTTAAAGGGCTTCACAACTGTTACTAGGGGATAGATTGTCCGCGACTCCATTTTAGGTAGTTATTCCCATCATTACTTTGAACGCGAGGATTTAATCAGTTGGGTTGTCAATAAAATTGACTTAATCCAGTCATTTAAGAGCAAGAGAGGCCTATTTGAGTTTGGGTTGTAATTCTGTTCCTCCAGGGAGCATGGTGTAGTGCTTTGTAAGGCCTACAATATGTTAAAAGGCAAATGTTTTTTCACCAAGGACTTGTCCAAATTGTTTTCCCCAAAGTCTCTCTCTAACCTTCCAGGCAGGCCACAACACGTCTCATCACTCTAAATTTGTAGCCAAACTTTGGGGCAAAGCCTCTGGTACTTTTGAGCTAGCATTTTTAACTTTGAACTTAAAGCAACCATCTTGAATGCTGCAGAGGTTGATGGTTCTGCTCACCACTAGTCACTGTTCTTTTCTTAAAAAACAGAGAAAACCAGAAAAACAACATTTCTGGCTATCCATTTTTGAGTGCCTCAGTGTCAGTAGTTAACGCAATCAATCTCAACTCCAAACCTCTGCAATCCACAGATCAGACCTCTGCATCTTTCCCAATATTTGAACATGTTATTGTTTCCTTTCGCAACTAGCCCTGCATTCTACTGTTGTGTCTTACGAAAGTCTTGAACCTCCATTTCTGAATCATATCCTTTGAGATTGCACTCCGAATAAGTATTATCTCTTACAGCATGACACTGTTCCTATTTGCTGACCATGGTCCCAGAGGTGTATCAGGTCACAGTATATAGGTCAAATTTTACCCGTATTATGATTTCACAACCATTTTTGGACTTTTTGGACTCCAAAAAGTAGCCACTGATACACTGTTGAGACAAAACATCATGACCACTCACGGGTGAAGCGAATAATGTTGATCATCTCCCAACGAGGGCACATGTTAAGGTCTGGGTAGATTAGATGGTAAGCGAACAATCAGGGGGACAAACCACAAACCTGCGACAGTGTTGGGCACTCAAGGCTCATTGATGCCCCAGGGCCAAAAAGGCTATCCCATCTGGCACAAACTTACAGAAGGTCTACTGTGGCCCAAGTCACAGAAAATGTTAATGATGGTTATGGGAGGAATGTGTCACAACACACAGTGCATCACACCCTGCTGCGTATGGGGCTGTGTAGCCACAGACCAGTCAGAGTGCCCATGATGACCCCTGTACCACTGTCAAAGTGCCTAGAATGGGCATGCGAGCATCAGAACTGGAGCAGTGGAAGGACGTCCAGTCCTTCCTGTTTTCTTTTTCATCACGTGGACGGCCATGTACGTGTGCGCCGTTTACCTGGGGAAGAGAGGGCACTGGGATGCACTGTGTGCAGACGACAAGCCGGTGGAGGGAGTGTGATGCTCTGGGTAATGTTCTGCTGGGGAACCCTGGGTCCGGGCATTCATGTGGACGTCAATTTGACAGGTGCCGCCTACCTAAACATTGTTGCAGAACAGGTACACCTCTTCATGTCAGTGGTATTCCCTGAAGGAAGTGGCCTGTTTCAGCATGATAATGCACCCTGCCACACTGCGCACATTGTTCAGGAATGGTTTGAGGAACATGATAAATAGTTCAAGACATTGCCCAGGCCTCCAAATTCCCCAGATCCAAATCCGATTGGGCATCAGTGCGATGTGCTGGACCAACAAGTCCAATCCACGGTGGCTCTACCTGACAACTTTCAGGATTTGGAGGATCTGCTGCTAATATCTTGGTGCCAGATAGCACAGGACACCTTCAGGGGTCTTGTAGAGTCCATGCCTCTGTGGGTTGGCACTGTTTTGGCAGCATTCAGAGGATCAATCGCATATTAGGCAGGTGGTCATAATGTTTTAGCTCATCAGTTTATACAGTACCATAAGATATTTATTAGAGCATTTATTTTTGTAGTGAGTATTCTATATGTATTAAATTGGAATGCACAGATGAATTTGACAGTTGTTATTTTATCCGATCATAGACCTGATTCCATGGTTTTGTTATATGAAAGATCTGGTCCTAACTGACTTGAATTTGGTGTGACGTAGCTGTCAAACGTTTTGATGTTAAATGAAACTCATTATAGTTAATATTAGTCATTTTGCACTATGCTTGGTTTTTGGTATTGGTGGCAGACAAACAAATTCAATCCTTTTTTAAAATGTATTATCTGCCTCCTCCAGTTTTGCAGTACGGCAACATTATTATTAATATGAGTTGATTATACTTTTTTAGAGTGTACTATTTTCCATTTATATGTGTTAATTGCCTGTGTAATATTATTTCACCATCCCGATTTTCTATGTCATTCATAAACATGATGCCTACTCATACAGTTCCCTGGAATATAATAACACCTTAGAGTTTAGTCCTAGCCTGTTATTTGTTACAGCACCTGTACCTCACCACCAGTCACACCGTAAGCTGACATTAACATAATGCACTAATGGCCCACCGTGGTGGGGCCGTGTCTTCATGAAAAAGGCTTGTAGTTGACTTGTTCCTCCGAGGAAAGAAGATGGAGCATTTATCTGGAGCAGTTTAGTCATTCTTCATTGATGTCTTATCGTCCTTACCACAGCATACACAGAGGATTAAGCCCTGCGCCTCTGCGTGACTGCAGCTTCTTCTAACCCCCGGATATATTTCCGCCAATTGGCTTTTGAAAGTCGCCGAGTTTGCTGAGTGGGGAAGGAGTGGGCTGTTCACGGTTGTTAAGAGATGACGCATATATATATATATTTTTTTTGTTGGTTTTTTTTTTGTTGATCAAATGTAGGAAATGAGGCCCGGAGCGGTGTTATCCCCCCTGATGAGCTACGTGCTCCTCTTGTAACAAAACGCAACGCCTGTAATGAAGTCTGATCCATCTGCCTCACTTGACAACAAGAGAAAACCAAGCATCATAGCCGCATTAGATAGATGGGTTTTATGTAGGTGTGCGTGAGTGTAAGAACTGTTGGAGGAATTTAGTATTTAAGTTTTTAATTTTATGTTTAACTCCCCTGGAGGGCACCTATGCAAAGTATATGAAAATAATATTTTTATTGGTCACCGCCTAGCTAATGAATTCTGTTTGAAATACATGGTCTGCTTTGCAATCTTCCTACAAATAGAGAGAAATGGAGAGAGGTAGAGAGAGAGATGGAGAGATAGATAGAGAGAGAGCGAAAGAGATGGAGAGATAGGGATGGAGAGAGAGATGAACAGGGAGAGAGAGAGAGATAAGGATGGAGAGACTCATATTCTGGCCAACATGTTTGGATATACACTGATGGGCAGGGAGGCTGCAAGGCTCATTTGCATTTCAAAGGCTTAGGGAGCCTGACTGTTCATATAATTACCAGCTCAATCCCCGCCCACACTGGAGTGAATGAGAGGCTACTTAGTACCTGGTCACATGAAGGATAATAGGAAATGGACATGACAGAGTCCGAAGCATCACAAGTACATGACCACTCAGGGGACCCAATCCATCAAAGCTCTGAATGGGTTTTTCAGGGGATTATGCAATCAGTGACTTATCCTACGCCTCCTTCTGTCTTTTACACTTCCTTCACTCCCTCTCGGCAGGACCTCACGACGCTGGTCGCCAACGGCACCATAAGCAGCAAACCCCCAGTGACACTACGACTGGTCATCCCGGCCAGCCAGTGTGGATCTCTTATCGGAAAGGGAGGGGCCAAGATCAAGGAGATCAGAGAGGTGTGATTCGAACCTCTGTCACCTAAAACACACAGACTGGCAAACAGGCTATTGTACACCCCATCACACCTTCATACTATCTCTGTCCACTGCTCACTATTAGTCTGGTAGACACTCTTCCAAAAAATGCATTTTATTTGGTTAAAAAAATCCATTTTGAATTAGTATTGTTAGGTTGTTGAGCTTGTTCCCTAAACGAATACAATCTTTAAAAGTAATTTGGGGTCGTACTGTAGATCCAACGAAGTGGAAGACATGACCCTGAATGGGCATAATGGTAGCTTTGTGGTCGAGAGTGTTGGGCCAGTTTACACAAGGTCACCACTCACCAGTTCTAATCCCCCAGCCGACAAGGTGAAAAAACTCTGTTGTTCTGTCTCTGGGCAAGACTGTGTTAACCCTAATTGATCCCAGGTCTTTTCTGTATACAGTACTGTGCAAAGGTCTTAGGCACCTGACAGTTGAACTAAGGCTTTTTGTATGGGTAGTAAGTGTTTTCATGACAAAAAACATTTCTTATCCAAATTAATGAATTTAGTTCAACGTTCAGGTGCCTAAGACTTTTGCACAGTCCTGTATATGCATATGTTTATAGCATAATCACTTGGTGAAATAACTGTAAAAAAAAATATATATATATATATATATATATATATATATATATATATATAAATGCGCTTTTGCCATTTACCTATGAGGGGACACTATGCCAATCTGAAGATTTGCAAAAATTGTGCTAAATCAGTTTTTATTCAACTTAAAAAAGTGTGCCATCCCTGACCCTTTCATCCTTCAGCACTAAATCAAACATTTCATGCTAATCTACTGAACTATATCTGGTTAAGCCAATCATTTGTTAAAGAATGCTATGATAAAAGAATGTTGATGAGATATGTTGACTAGAGGCAAAAAAACAAGTCCCTAAACATTTAGAAAAAAGGCTGCCATTTCACTTGACTGTAGCCAGAGTGTGGAGTTAGTTCCTTCCCTGATCAACCCTCAAGGCTACCATATGCCAGTCTGTTTCATGTCTGGTTTTGCAGTATGTTTATTTCAAAGGCACTAAACCTCTGTCTGGAACCTTACATGATATCCTGTGGTCAGGATGCATTCTGTGCTTTTTTACACATTATGCTTTGGCTCTACTGCCAGCTGATTTTCCTTCTGGACAAACTCTATTTGTATGCTGGTCTATCAGATCCATTCAATTTGTATGCAAGTTCAGTGCTAAGCTTATCACAAAGTCTCCAAGCTTACTCAACCAAAAGAGGGGGAAGCCTCTCTCTATTTCCGTATTAGGTCAACAAGGCGGCAACGTGGCCTAATGGTTAGGGCAACTGACGTGTCCGAGAGGTTCCCAGTTCTATTTCTCTTAACACCTAAGTGAATGCTATGTTATCCTGTCCCTGAGGAAGTCAGTACACACTAATTGCTCCTCCTCCCCTGTAACAATCCACCCAGGTCTTTGCTGTGAATATGAATACTTGTTTAATAGACCTTCCTGGTTAAGTAACAGAAAAATACAAAATTAAAACGAACCCCGGTGATAGTCCCATGGCAGCGTGATCATTTGAATGCCATGTCTCTCTGAGTGGGTCCTGTCTTTTCTTTGCAGAGCACCGGAGCACAGATTCAAGTGGCAGGGGACTTGCTGCCCAACTCCACTGAGCGAGGGGTGACGATATCGGGGAGTCAGGACTCTGTGATTCAGTGTGTCAGGCTGATCTGCACTGTGATCCTGGAGGTACGGTGCTGTTCCTTTCCTTCTCCTATGCCCCTCACACATCAAAGGGCATTCAGTCAAGTCCACACTTCACTGCCACTGGAGCAACGATGAGTCTTTCTGTATATTTTAGGGCGCGAGATGAATGTTTATTTTTTACTGATAACCTGGGTGTTATTAGTAGTGTTGATTTGATTTGAATGTCTGTGTAGGTGAGAATACAATTACAAGGTGATAGCAGCCATTTATTTACTGTTCCACTCACCCGAGACTGAAGGAAATGTGGTAACTTGTCCTCAACTCAGTACAATACATTAGTCAGCATCCTTGGGCTTTGCTTGCTGACCCCATTAGACCTTGAGAGACGTTATTATAGAGCAGACAGAAAAGCTGGTGAAAGACTAAAGCACCCAAGCTACAGTATCTGTTGCAGCGTGCTCTATTTGAAACAGCGGCTATTTTGGAAAAAGTGATCTTTTGAAATAGAGCTAATCTCTACAGTGTTGAGGGTAGGTTGGCAACGGCAAGTGTTTTTAAACCCTCAGGATCAGAGAGAAATGAAAACCTATTGCCTTCATGTGACTTTTCATGTGATGGTTTAAAATGATTTGCTTTTAAAATAACGACATGTCCTCTTAAAAATACAAACATTAAAAAACATGTCAAGGCCTTGGGACTAGATAGTGGGGGCGTCTCCGAAAATATTTATCTGAGCCCCCATTGGTTTAAAAGTGTTATTTGAAGCATGACAACATGAATTGGAAGATTTGGAGCAATGATTCTTAACACCAAGTCTCAGGACTCAGCGTACTCCTGGTTTTCATTCTAGCCCCCCAGGCACTGGTTTAGATATGGGACACCAGGTGAATGCCATTAACATTTAATTTAATCCCATGTAGAATTTCTGCAATACTCCTGGGCCACCAAAGTAAAAGTTGACAAGCACTGATTTATAGAACATTGAACGGAACAAGGTTGGGTAACAACATTTTGACGGCATTGCAGACAAAGCCAAGTCAAGGACGGAGGGAGGCGTGACTTAAAAAATGGAGATATTTCAATTTTAAAATGAGTTTCAGTCAAAATGACTCACTTTGGCTTTACAGTGTTAGCTATATGCTCTCCTGAGAAACATTTGGGGAAAGAAAGAACAGATGACCTGAAGCATCATGTCCCTCTGATGCGTAGGTGCCGTCCTTTTTGTTTTTCCGTTGCAGCTGGACCTGACTGCCTAATTGCTAGTTTGATCCAGTTTTCTGGGGTTTTCTTCAAAGGCTTGCAACTTTCATCAGGATTATCTAACAGCGGGGCCTTGCTTTTGGCTACAGGATATAAATTATGCAAATTTATACAAAAAAACCTTCATCTGAAATGCTCCACATTTCCAGTTAACCTGCATAGCTATGACGATATAGAACTTCCTGTGTACTGTTTTACCTTGCGTTTGTCTTCTTTGCCGGTTTTTGTCAGTTGAGCATATGTGAGTGTGTTTGGGTGTGTGCGGCAGTCTAGTGCATTTTTTCTTTGACATATCCAATTGGGATGTTAAACAACCTGAGCCGAAGACTGAGATTACAAACCCAAGAATGGTCCAATCAACCCTAAAGAGCTGCTGTTTTAATGGTTGAACTGTTCAATGAATGAACAATGCCACCAGGAGAAACACAATGGGACACATGTTCTGTAAATGTCATTAGTACTTTAATACACCATTAACTGTCACTGTGTTTTAATGTGCTAATAGTTCAACTCCGTTTGCTCCATTTATTTCACTCCCACAAAATAATTAGCCGGACTGAAATCGGACATTATTCAAACACTTTTCACACTTGAATCTGTTGTATTGTTGGTGATGAGGGTGTTTTGTTACCCCACAACGTTAGACCCCTTGTCTTGTCTTCTCCTCAGTCTCCCCCAAAGGGTGCAACTATCCCCTACAGGCCCAGCCCTTCCCCAGGAGCCCTTCTTATCTCAGGCAACCAGGTGAGAACCCCATTAACACATCCGCACCATGTATTTATATGTCTAGTTATTGAGGGATTTCAGCATAGCGTTCTATGTAAGATCTCTCATTAAAGTTCATGTGGGACCCAAGAGCCACCCAGTGTAAAGATAAGAAGTCGTTTTGGTACTCGGGGGTCATCTGTACCATGTGTGTGAGTAATTGTGGGGGGATGAGATTGTCGGGACCCCCACTAAGTAAAACAATTCTAGACTTCCAGCGTTCGCTGGAGCTCGGTTGCTATGCCAGCTTGCACTGACGATCCAAATGGTGTTGCAATATATATGAGCTGTCTGAGCCTTACTCTCAAACGTCTGATAAGGTATTGTGTCGAGATAACGCTCATAATGAGATATGAAATTAAACTGCAGGGTGTGCGCTCATAATAAGATATCAAATTAATCTGCAGGGTGAGGTTATGGTCAGAGTAAAATGAAGTGCTTTAATGAATCCAGGGCGGAGTGTTTGTGTAATTTCTAAGAGGAGAAAATCATACAGGAATGGGAAACACTTGGCTGGATGGTAACTCATACCATAAGCCAGTTAACTATGCCAGAGACTTAGTCATCGAGCTCCAAGGACCACAACCCTATTTGATCTTTACTCCCGTCAACAGATTCAAGAAGGCAGAAAAACTGAATATGTTTTACGTTCTACTTCAGGGGACATTTCAGATGCAAAATCAAGAATTTTTTATCAGGTTGAAATACTCCTTGGTGGCACTTTTGAAGGCTACTTCTCACTGTTTAATTGCATGAATTTTATTTTCATGTTTCAAGTATGTCTGTGCTTGACATCTGTAATAGATAAACTGTGCCACATAGGATCACAGGGGACACACACAAATGCAATTTTCAAACATGGTTGTGTCACCAGTTTTATTTCGTTGTGTTAGTCACTGGCAGTCAGTCAGTAGCCATGTCAGCTCACACTTTTTATACATCAAGCTAGATAATAGACTACCAACTGGGCTTGAAGGGCACGTGTCCAGGTGCCCTGACCTCCAGGGTGCCCCTATTGATTTCATGCTAGAATAGCAGGAAATGTGCTATAGAGATGTCTCTGATTTCTGGAAAAGTAAATATACTTGCATGAAATTTGTCATAAAACATTTGCTGGAAAATAAACTTTAAAACTTGAAGAGGAAAAACGCCAATTTTGAAAAGAATGTCTTTACTGCACGTGCCTGACTAAACCCCCCTGACTAAGTGGAAGGAACCAAATCAATTGATTACATGTTTTGTCTTCATGAACTTGAACTAATTTAGTCTATAATTGGATCCCTAGTTGATCCCTGGATTGGACATTTCAAGAAACCTTCCCTACATGCTTGTTGACGGCATGGTTAGTGTGGTTCAAAACTTTTTTTTTTACTTTCCAATATAAAATATATTCTAGAAAGTTTTTAGTGCCATATGCTAGTTTGAAACATTGAAGTAAATGATAGGAAACTTGGAGGAAAATGTAAGTGTTATTCTGTTTTGGGAGAACTGTGCTATATTTATATTTGGTCATTCATACCAGCATATTTTTATCCCAGGGACAAACATTAGCTAATGGGCATGCCACAATCACAGAAGGGTTTGATAGGTGAGCAATATATAACTCTAAATTAGCTCTCGGGATGTGTTGTCAGGTACAGTAGTTAGCTAGTTGGCTATCGGGTAGAAAGTCTGGGTGCAGAGTGGGAAAATGAAATCAATTTGACCCTTAGAGACATGACCATTTTTAGTGAGCACTTTTTGGAGCTCCACCCAAGCAAGGCTTTTAATTTGGTTGATGTTTTTTGAGGCATTACTTATTTAAACTGTGTTCTATCTCTTTAATCCAAATGTTTTCAACTAGCATAGTGTGGCTTGGTCAAAGAGGCTAGGGCTGATGAAACAATTGTCTGTCTTTTTAGTTGGCAACAGAGGCCTTGTAAAAGGACTTGGTTTCGGCGACGTGTCTGATGTTCCCTTGAAAGTTGCTGGTGTGTTTTCATGACCAGTTTCATCAATCAAGTGTTGTTGATTTATATTTGCTGTATTCAACAAATGCTTGGAGATGTGTATAACCTTGGGACGAAGCAATTGATGTGGCTCTACCTTGCTCTCTGCAAGTCCGGGAGGTTTGGACGCAAGACACATTTTAAAATGTTTCCCTGATTCCCTTTAAAATATATCCTTGCTTGAAGGTACCAGATCTTGCCTGGGGCCCCGAAAAGTGTAGGGCTGGCCCTGCTATAAAGGAAGAGCTCATTATTTAATATTATTATGGTGGATTAAGGCATATAATATTAATTCAAGTTGCCTGTCTGTACGTTTAGGTGTTTGAGGCATCAGACTTTGCCCCACACCCTCTGTACTCCGTTTCCCAGGGTGCCCTCGACCTACAGCCGGTGAGTATCACAAGATGTCAAACCAAAACCTTTATCTGTGAATAGAAACAATAACGTCATTTTCCTACCACAAAAGGGGTCTTAAATAGAGCTGTTGAAGGGTTAATGAGTGGTAGAGGGCATTGAAAGCGCATGTGCAAGGTCAAAAAGTGGGTAGCATATCACTGGCATGAGACACTCAAACGACAGCTGAGCTTAATCCACAGCCATTGTTCCAACATGGCCTCGTAAACATGACGACCGCTAAGACTAGACAGCACAATAAACTGCAGAACCATCTAGAAAACCATTTTTCACATCCCTCTACAGTAGCTATCACAAGGATGAGGATAGCACCTGCCCTCTACTTAACACTTTTGTCCCGTTGTTATCAGTCGGAACAGCCTTTGGAGACGTTGTCATGCATTGGCTCCTGTAATTATCTATTTCAGAATGGCGTTCCTTCAGCTCTTTTGAAATGCACACAAACTGAACAGACAACGATGCAAAACACATCGACACATTTTTAGACAGATCAGCTCCCTTGTGCTGATGAGGATTATTGACTGTGTTGTTTCTCGTATAGTGATGAACACACGAGGGTATTACCGACGGCTTCCTGTGCTTAGAGTTGATTGTGTCCTTTCGGTGCATAATGGGGCAACGTAAAGAGCCCTTCCTGCAAATTATGGCCGTGGCACGGAATGGTAATACTAGCCAGAGATCTGGCGTCGGACAGAATTGAGTTTAGCTAAGTGCTGTCTACCCTGACATTAAGGCTTCATGGACACCACCATAACTAATGAGAGAGGAGGAGTAGAGCAAGGTTGTGGGTGGGTGGGCGGGAGGGAGGAGAGACAGCCGAGGAAGAGAGAGGCACGAGGAGAGTGAGGAGGGAAGAGACTATGAAGTTATTACTGCAGAGAGCTTGCAAGGTGGATAAATTGGCCCCCTGTTGTGAAGATTGCGCCCCCCTGATGATGTCCAATCTGGACTGATGGGCCATCACATACAATATGCCGGTAAAATTGTATATGCACCACCTGTGCTGTGCAATACATTATGAATGTACTTTAGGGATTTATATGTGGTTAATAAGCCACAAGCTCTACATTCTTACAGCAGGTATAACACACCCCATAAGCACGTCCTGCATTGCACAATGAATGTGTTTACTTATCAATATTGTACTTGTCAATATTTAACCTGTGTAAATGTGATATATCAGCGATAATACGAGGCTAAGTGGTTATCGGCGTAACAATGTTGTTTTATTGTCATTTGCCTAATGCAGAGTGATTTCTTCCAGGCCTACACAGTCCAAAACCAATATGGAATTCCACATGCGGAGGTATGTTAGACTGTGTCGTCAGTATTGTACCATATGTATCAATACCTTTCGCAGTAAATAACCCTAAGTGCTATTTGATACTGTACTGACTAACCTATCGCACTGTAATTGCATTGAACATACTTTTCCGACGTGCTCTTTCTCCCTCTGTCCAAGTTGGCCAAGCTCCACCAGCTATCCATGCAGCAGAACATGCAGACCAGTTCCATGTGCCAACAGGCTACGACCGTTCTACCTGGTATGAGTTGTTTCTGCTTTATAAAGCCCTCATGGAAATAGAAAGACATTGAGCCTGCGAGTGATAATAGTCATGCAAGCTGTGGGAGACGTAAGCATCGGACGCTATGTCCTTTCTTGAAGGCCAGTGTTACTTGAAAGGAACCTGGTACATTTACAGCAAGATTTTGACTTGAGGCTTAACGGCCTGATCGTTTATTCCCTCGTCAGATGCCAAATATCTCTAGCATTAATTGTGCATCTGGGCTGATGTTAGAACAGCGTTGAGTAAAAGCAGAGCTTTTAAATCCTACTAAAGCATCTCTTTCTTCAGTAGCGAGAGTAAAAGAATCCATGTCATAAGCCCAGCTTATCATGTGCTTGTGGCGGTGAAGATGACAGAAAGCAACCTACAGCTTTTGCTCATAAATGTCTCTTTGCATCTGGAAGGGAAAATGGAAACTATTATAAGAAATTATAAACTCCAGCACTAAATAAATACAAAATAAAATAAAGTATCAGAGAGCCTGGAGAAATAGCACTGTGGCATGTTAAACATTCTGTAAGTCTATAAAAATGGAAATGAGCTATTTACCTAATCTAGCTGTTAACCCAAAAAATATTTCTCATGTAGTATGTCAATTACGCTGGATTGCTTGTCCTGCAAGCCAAATGTAATGGATGGATATATGTCTGTATGAAAGGATGTGTCCATTTACATATTCTTTCTCATTAGGAATGGACTCTACCTCCCAGACATCACAGGAGCTCCTTATTCCAAACGATGTAAG
Source organism: Esox masquinongy (assembly GCA_016801175.1). Taxonomy (NCBI): domain Eukaryota; kingdom Metazoa; phylum Chordata; class Actinopteri; order Esociformes; family Esocidae; genus Esox; species Esox masquinongy. The sequence continues at coordinate 94,021 of JACXGI010000565.1, forward strand.
CAGTTTCTTGAAAAATAATATTACATTCAGATTTTCTGTTCTTTAATCAGACATTTTGGTTTAAGTCTAGTCAGGGGGTGTTTTTTATGTCCAATTAAATTCTAGGAAATAAAAATATATAAATTTTTGGAAAAACACACTTTAAATAATTGAAAGAGAATTCCAATTATACTCCTAAATTGAAGTCAAATCACCTTACCTAGATGCTGTTACCCAGAACAATCTACTCAAAGTTTCATTAGCTAACAAACTAGACAGCAGCATAAACAAAATGATCACAGCAAACATATTAACCCGCCATAGAAACAGGTGATGTCAACTATGTGGATGCTCGAGGGTTTGTGGCCGACCGTTTTCCTGGGCAACTTTAAAGGAGAGGTGGGAAGACGTCTTGGCAACACTCTAATTACCCGAGTCCTTCTAACCCCAGACCTATCATGGGGAATCTGAGTAGATTTGGAGCCTCTGGCGTTATTGTCTGGGTTCTAGTATCTCCTTGTGACTCCCATGTGTACCCGGTAAATCCTCTCCTGTTCCCTGACCTACTTAGACACTCTCCCTCTGCTGACAAAACATCCAATGAAAAACAGACTGAAATATTCTCCTTCTCACTAAAACGCCTCGTGTGAAGCCTCTCCAATCCCAGCGAGTGACAAACATGCTGGATTACATTTGGAGAGGGAGAGACCTCAGACGTTCCCTGTGATAATCTATCGTTGGCTGTCTGTCCGACTATCTGTATAGATGGCGGACCTCACGTACGCTGCAATCGTGAAATGAATCCCACCAGGGCAGACAGCAAACTAACTCTCTGAGACGTCACGCATCGTCACGACGACATGCCAAGTGAACATAACTCCCGGACCACGTCACACCAGCAAACCCTTAAATACCAAACCTTCCAATCCCTCAGTGGAATGACTGTTGTTGTGTGTGTGTGTGGGGGGGGGTGAAAGACAGAGACAGCTGGGTCTAAGCTCCAGCCATTGTTCCAGGATTGGATTTATAGCCATGGCTGAGCCTCTCCATCAGAGTCAGACCAAAAGACGGCAGACCGGTGCAGGATTCAAGGTCCATTCTTAGAGCTGCGATGGGAGATTTAGCCTGGGTTAGGGTTAGCCTGGGCGATGGGAGATTTAGCCTGGGTTCGAGTTAGTCTGGTGGGTGTGTGACCAATTGGATGCTGCTCAGCAGTCTGAAACGGTCTCCTCTACTTATCCCCTTGTGTTTAATGTTCATTTGCATTCATCCGAACAGTTAGAAGAGGTTAAACCAATATGTGCACACTCCAGGTAATTGCTTCTAAATCAAATCTATTTGTCACACGCTTTGTTAGTCACAGGTGTAGACTAACAGTGGAAATGATTACTCACGGACCTATCGTATGGGTGGAGGTGAGGAAAATACACATACGCTATTGAGATGTCTCCTTACGGTTCAGAGAGCGAGAGAGAGAGGAGGGGGGCATGGAGGAAGAGATTATCCACAGTCAGCAGTATATTGTACTTCTGCCTGGGGAGGATTTAGCCTGGAGAGAAACGATGACTCCCCGACCACCCCATCCTTCTTCTTGTGTCCTACCAGTCCTACCACTTCAGCAGGAATTGTAAGAAAAATATAGGCCAGTTCCGCCAGCAGCTGTGGCAAGGCATGCTGTGTTCCTGCACGGTGTATATGCCCTGTTTAGCACTGCTAATCACCAGCACACACAATGGTCTATTTTCTGCTCCGACACATACCTTGGAAAATGGCCCTGCGCACATTCAAAACAAGCCTTCAACTCACCATGACCACGGAATCGCAACAGTCTGAACGGGGGTGTTTTCTGCACGTACAATGTATTTTTTCTAATAGACATTGAATCGGTTATACGCTTTTGAATGGGTTCAGGTTGAAACCCGTCAGGTTTCCGATCCCGTGAGTTGTTGTGAGGAACTGTGTTGCCCTCCCTGGGGAGGGGGTAGTGGGGTGGGTGCTGGTCATTATCTCTGATCCCGGGTCTGGGCTGGCGCTGTGCATTGTCTCTGCGGTCTGGTCTTCAGCCTGGCTTGTCAGTGCCAGCGCATAGCTAGCTGCTCCCTGAATAATCTGTCAAGCCAATAATAGCCGTGGAGACCAACCAGGATGGTGTGTGACCAATCGGATGCTGCGGAACAGAACTGTGACTTCTCAGGAAAGGAATGTGAAATAAAGAGAGATAGACAAGAGCAGAATTGTGTGTGTGTGTGTGTGTTTGCTTGGTGTGTGTGGCGCAGGGGCCACTATCAGTCAACCGTTAAGCTGCCAACACATACACATACATATAGAATGTCCTCCATCACTGTCAAGGCCTCTTGCCGGCTCTCTCTGACAACATAACCCCCAGCTTCTGCGGCCTGACAAAATGCATTCAGGGTTAGATCGTTGGTCTAGACACTGATCCTCAAGCCTAGTATGGTCCTCTGGCTTCTGCCCTGATAAGCACGTGTCGTACTGCAACTGGGCGAAGGTCCAAGAAAACAGAAAGCGATAAAAAGAGGATAACACTTTTAAGGCTAGATGCAAAAGTATGTCAGCATCTTCGAAACGAATGTCAGCAAAATGAGACTACACAAACCGAGCCGGAGTACACATTGTGTGTTTTGAATTATTTTCCCATTATCATTTCCATTAGCCAAGAGATGCATCTCTTCTGGTCCGGGTTGGGAAAGTGATTTGTTTGGGAAGCGATGGAAATCAATAACCTTTTAGCCACTCAGATTAATGAGAGGCAAATGTGCCGACTCTCTCTCTTGTCTTTTACCGGGGCAAGGAGTACTGCAATTAAGAAAGAGGTTGGGAAAACTGTATTTGACATGCATGATAAATGATGGGCCCTTTCAGACAGACAATGGGATTACAATGTTTGGAGCGGTGTGCATTTCGCACACAGGCCGTAGGAGGCCAAACAATGGCGTTACATGCGTCCTTGACACAAGCCGTAGCTTTAATTGTCAGCTTTTTATGATGATTATTAGTTGTTATTATGATAAATTACTCACAAGCAATCATAATTGCAGTCAAGTGATTCAAATATCTGTGCAGACATCCATCCGTCCATTAATCTATATATTGTTGATCTGTAATTTATTGCAGCTGATAGGCTCGATCATCGGCCGGCAGGGCACCAAGATCAATGAGATCAGGCAGGTGTCGGGGGCTCAGATAAAGATTGGCAGCCAGGTGGATGGAACCAGTGACCGGCATGTCACCATCACCGGCACACCAATCAGCATCAACCTGGCCCAGTACCTTATAACTTCCTGGTAAGTCCACTGGACGATGCCAATTTAGGCTAGGAGAGGGAACAAGTCGAAGGTATAATAGGCTGTAATGGGGTCATTGTGTTTGTACATACTGTGTACTGTGTATTGTGCTGTAATTCATTGTGTTGTACTTTATTTCACTGGACTGTAGTGCGTCACGTTGTATAATATTTGAAGTCACCACCTTGTGCGTTCTTCTCCGTAGTTTAGAGACTGCTAAATCCACGGCCCAGGCAGCGTCCATGGCCGGCCCCAATATGGCTGACCTCAACATGGCCTTCACTCAGACTGCCTCCCCTGCCGCCTCCCACCACTCCGCCTCTACCCTGGCAGCCATGGGCGCCCTTTCTCCCACCCCCGTCATCGGCCATCCCTACGGCGCCCTGCCCTTCTCCGGCCTGCTGGGGGTCAAGTCGGTCCCCTTCCTGACTCTCTCCAGCCCCTCCCCCCAGGTCGCCGTGACCGCAGCCCCCTCCCACGCCACCCTGGCGGCCTACACCACTAAAATCTCCTCAGCCAACTGCATCAAGAAGCCGGACAGACAGAAGTTTGCACCGTACTGATGCCGGGCACCGTGCCACTCTCTGCCTTCTTCAGAAGGCCGACACGGACAGCTGTCTGCTATGGCTACATCCCTAATGACACCCTAGTCCCTCTGTAGTGCCCTATATGGTGAATAGGGTGCCTTCAGCGATTTGCCCTATGTTCTTCCATTCACGCCGTGATGTAGCCATATCTGCTGCCGGAGATTTTCCGTATTGGTCTGCTGTATAATTCACCAGACCAAGAGACCAACAGGGGACACTAACTAACATAAGGTATACTCTACACGGCATATATAGATGACTTGTGAGTTCTCCATAGACGTATGGACTGTTTTCACCTCCTGTCTTCATTCTATTGTTATTTATCACTAATAAAAGGCACAGTCCTCATTTGGGAAATGCACTAACCTGGAATGTCATGTGAATCATGATCTGATAGTGATTGGTCAAGTTAGGTATAGGCCCAGATGTATTTATCCTTCAGTAACACGTTTGTAAATTATACTCTGTTGCAGATGGATGTATGACTGTATGATGCTTTTATACAATGTCTATGTTTGCTTCTTGGAGTTTTTAAGAAAATCTGTAAATGTATGGGAGGAAAGTGTTTTTTTTTTTTTTTATCAAGACATCGTGCTATATTAATGTACTGTTCAATGTTCTATTGGGTTTTGTTTGAAATGTGCAAGTTGTTTAATCTTATTTATTTGTATTGTTTTCTTTATTAAAAGTCTTTGTTTCTTGAAATGGCTGCAGGTATGTGTCCCCCATTTAAACTGTACCAGTTTGTCCATTAAAGGTGCAGTCTGCAACTTTGTTGTCACCTGTGGCCACAAGATTAAATGCTCACATAGTCAATGCAAAATACATGCTCAAGAACCAATGTAAACCAATCACTGTGCTTCAATCATATTGCAAAATACATGAAACAAGCCCAACAACATACATTTTTCTTTTAGTGATAAGTTGGTGTTCTTGCTGAAAGCAAAGGACAACATAAAAAACTGTTCATTTAAATTTCAATTATGCACATATTGCTCGAGTATATTCCACCAAAACCCCACTTAACTTCATTAAATGTCCTTTTCTAGTTAATCTTTTTCAAAACACCGGTGGAGACGGCACCTGTGAAACCAATTTGAAAATACATGGCATATAAAAGAACGAAGCGACTCCAATTCCCCTTCAACTAGATTATTTTTATTTCTCCCCTTGCTGTCACGAGCTGGTGGGTAGCACGTCATTTCAAATGCCAGGTTTTATAAGAGATGCTCTTCACATAGTTGTGCTCCTGTCCCAGAACAATAACTGCAGTGTGAGGCAGCCAGGCTCCGCAACCCCACCGGAGCAGAGGGCTCCGCCTGCAGTCACAGTCGCACACACAGACGGTTACTCCCACACACAAACACAGCACGCGCTCAGTTGAATGGTGAACACATACGGACGCAAATTTACTCGTTAAAATTTAACCCAACCCTAAGGACCATCAGGGCGCCAGGGATAGAAGGGGTTTGGACTGGGATTGGCGGGTTCTGGGAGGCCCAGGAGACTAGACGTGGGAAAGCGGTCCTCGACCTGGGTTTAGGGGTTGCGCCTAGCCTGGCGGCCGGGAGTGTCTGTTCCTGTCGCTCCTTCATTGTCACACACGCTTAGAAACCTCACACACACATTCGTATTTTGAATAAACCCACACCAAAAAAATCGGATTCTGCTGAAAACACACACTCAGAAACTGAACACACACTGAAATATTCAACATACTCGGATATGGAACACGCACACCAAGCTCTGACACAAGGACAGGAGAGAGTGGGGGTGATTGGGGCACATGCAGTGACAGCTTGGAGGGAAAATCCTGTCAAAGGAAATTCAGCAACAGCATCAACATGCATCAGAGCAGTCATCCTCTGGAGAGAATGCCAGGCCTGTTTCATTCCACCCTTAGAAGACTTCTCAGCTGGAAAGTCGAGACGCCTTGACAGCAAAGTGTCCTTACCACAGCCACAGATATTCACAAACACATCTTCTCCGAGGTATGCAACAGTATTACCCTTTCACCAGGCTTCGACAACACAACAGTACTTAGGGTGAATGCAGCTGAATGGCTGCGCAAAATATGCAAGGGATGTGAGAGTATTCAAATGATACAGTACTTGTAGGCCACTGATGTGAAGGAGAGATTGTTAGGGTGTGTTGCCTAATGTAGAATAGGATCTCTCCACACACCTCCCCATTCTCTCTCTCTCTCACTCACACACTCCTTTATACAGCCTAATGGTGTTCCCAGAGCGTTAAGCCAGAAAGGTCATAAAATATCCATGTCCTCAGTGGTCTGTCTAACTCATGCGTCGCTCCTACTCCCTCCCCTATCTCAGGCCCCTCCTCCCTCACACTATATTTCTCTTAATTTGTACATTTTAGTTATTTGGCAGACACTCTTATCCTGAACGACTTACTGTAAGTCTTCCTCTCGCTTTTCTTAATGAGATCTCTTACTGCACACAAATCAACACAAATCTGTTGTTCACTATCTAAATACTGAAAATGTACTGTATCTCACACAGAATCCCTACTGTATATGTTAGACCATATATGAGAATGTACAGGAGAAATACTTTCCCTCAGTAATGCCTGCCACCTGCAGGAACAAGTATATACAGCACCACTGAATGACCTGTACTGTCTTCTACCAAGCTTAATGCAGTTTGACAGCTAACTGATACAGGGAACTTGAAAGATGTTGACCTTTGTCACACAATCTCTCTCTCCCTCTCTCTCTCTCAAATTGCTTTATTACCATTAAATACAATTTGCTGATATTGTGAAAGCAGTGTGGTGTATAGTATATCAGTAAACAATTAAATACAGTGATTTTCAATACTAAAATATTATACATTATACAATATAATAATTATTATTATTACAATAATCATAAAAATATTGGGCACAAAAGATTTGCTGCATAACATTTGGAACATGAAATTTGCAGAGGGAAAAAGCAGAAAAATAGTAACTACACCATCTGGGAAGTTTTTTTTTACATATTTGAACATATGAATATGTAATCTTCACTATTGACAGATAAAGGTAATCTAATTTAACAAATGACACAAAAAGATATATTGTTTCATCCAAAATCATCAGGAAGGCAATTACAGTGCAGAGAAAATAAAAGCACACCCCTAGCTCCAATAGCTGGTGTTGCCTCCTTAGCTGAAATAACTTCAGGTAGCCATTTCTTGTAACTGCCTTCAATCTCTAACATTGTTTGGGAGGAATTTTTGCCCTCTGATCTTTAGAGTACAGCTTCCATCTTTGATGGCTTCCATCTTTCTTGCATGTACAGCCCACTTCATGTCCCCCTAACAGCAATTTGATTGGATTTAGGTCTGGGGTTTTACTAAAAAGTATATATTTCTGTTATTCTTACCATTCTTTTGAGGCTTTGCAAGTTTTGTGTAACTGATCTGTTGCAAGATCCATGTTAGTTTGAGCATCATTTTTCAGCATCATTTTGAACAAATGGCCTCACATTCTCCTCAAGAATTCTCTGGTACCATATGGAATAAATGGTTAACACAATGATGGTAAGTTGACCAGGCATTGTGGAAGAAAGGAAGTCCCAAACCATAATGCTTCTGCCTTCATGGACTTACATTTTCGGATTCTTTTTCACCTGGAATCATTTTCAGTTTTATGTGATTAGTAAATGTACTGATTTTAGGATATAAAAGGGATATGCATTTTATTATTAGCTAGTACAGTGGCTTTCAAAATAATTCACCCCATTCGACTTTTCCACATTGCATTGTCTTAATTCAACACAGGTGTATTCATTCAACTAATTGCATGAATTCTGATGACTATTGGCTGCACCACAGCTCATTGGGGTTTAATACCAAAGGAGGTGAACACAAATGCAATGAAACATTTTCTGTTTTATATTTGTATTTCATTTAGAACCATTTGAATAGACATATCCACTGTCTTGCATCATGTAAAACATGTTTGCATGTCCAAAATATTTGTTTCTGTTTTGTTTTGTTTTGCATATGCTACTAAACAACTTGACACAGAGTGTTTTCTATATAAACACTGTACATAAATTATTTTTCAGTTGTCTTACAAGAAACAAAAAGGACCACGTTTGGTGATGATTCCACACTATAATTAATACCTACAGCCAGTGAGCTTACTGAGGCTTGACGGTCAATTCCAGACCCCAAAACACTTAAAAATCATTGTGCAGATCATGTAAGATTCCGAAAACAGCTTACCAATGCGTTATTTAGTTCAAAAGCTAGGTCAGGAGAGTTTCCTGATTTTACCCTCTGTGACATATTTGGGGGTAATCATGTTACATTATTTGGGGGTATTACAACATGCTTTGACTTTCGGATTTCAGTTTCTCACAGCCCAAAATGTGGTGGACTTGGAAAAGTGAGCTATCTTATAAGTAAAAAAACAGTAGTCTGAGTTGAGTTAGGTAACATAAGAAGCTACCCACTTTTTAACAACAGTCTAACAATGTTTAGCGTTATCTAGTCTAAATGTCTGCATGTATGAAATAGGGTAAAAGATTACTCATCCGACCATATTACTGTTCCCCATTATTCAGGAGTCCAGGTTTTATGCTTCTTTGACCAAGTAATGCATCTTTGTGCATTGGCCTTGGACACAAGGGGTTTCCCAATGGCCCCCCTTCCATAAATTCCAGATTTGGGAATCTCACAACATACACTGGGTCACAAATGTTCAGATTCAATTCAGTAGTAATTTTATAAGGCTGTGCTTTTGGGCAACAAACCTGTCAAGCGTACATTTCTCTCAGCCAGTTAGTGCCAACTTGCAACAACTGTTCCTCTTTACAGGTGCAATTTGTTCATTTTCAAAAATGCGGTCATGATTTTTAAACTGCTCTCTTTATACACATAATTTTGCAGATAATTGGAAATCAACCTAATATAACCTCTGCAGCTGTTTGTAATAGTGATGTAGTTCTTTCAAAGTAACAGTCCTTTTCCATGTGGTGTTTCTGTTATTTTGTCCACCCCACGCATGTTCAAGCCAGAATACAGTGACTAAAAAATAAGATGACAAGAGCCATATTGGGCAAACTTTTTCTGGTGATGCCTATGTGGAAATTGGCAAGCAAAGGCAACAATGTGTTGTAACGAGTGTGACAGGGCTCTGTTATAGTAAAGCCAGCCAAGAAGATGATAGAATCTGTTAGATCATTTCAATGCTCACATGGACTGAGATGTGTTATTCTTATTAATATCCCAAAGTTTAACTGGTAAAGACAGCACAAACTAGCAGAGACCAGAGGACAGCAGAGTGAGTGTTTTGAGCATTGCACTGCTAGCTAGCTAACATTATACCTTCCTGTTTGACCTAAGTTCTGATATGGTTTGCCTGCTAACATTAGGTACACAAGCTAAAGTCATAACTTTGTTTACATCTTGACCTAGTGTATTATTGTGTATCTGTATTCTGTTACTATTATGCTTTCTATCCATCTACGTTCTGTAGAAGTTGTTTTTGGAGGTTACAGCAATAGTAGTTTTGCTTGTTTGAGTGGTACTGCTAGCCAGTCTGATGTGCACTGGTCTTACTAGCATACGGGTGCAAACCCATTTAGCACCCTGCCTCCACCTGTTTGGTTCTGTGTTCTTTTAATGGGGGGATCGGTACTGGGGATCTGGGGAAGGTTATAAAAAAAATTGCTAAAGCATTGAAATTTTCAAGGAGCACAGTGGGCTCCATGATTATGAAAAGGAAGAGGGTTGTAACCAGCAATACCCCCCGGCCATCTAGCCAAATTTAGTTACTGAGCAAGAACAGCCTTGGTGAGGGAGGTCATCAAGAACCCAATGGCCATACTAACAGAGCTTCAGAGTTTGAATGCAGAGATGTAAGAACCTACAAGAAGGAAAACCATCTTTGCCACACTCCATCAATCAGGACTTTATGGTAGAATAGCTAAATGGGAAGCCACTCCTGCTTAAAAGGCAGATGAAATACCGCCTGATAGACTCTGAGAGGATGAGGAAAATCTGGATTTGAAGAGCCATACCCAGGAAGACTCAAAGCTGTGATGGCTGCCAAAGGCACTTCTAAAATGTACTAAATCAACAGTTTGAATACTCATGTACGTGTGATATTTTGTTTTTTCAATGAATTGGCAAACACTTAAAAAACTGTTTCTGGTTCATCATTATGGGGTATTGTGTGTAGATTGATGGCAAAACAAAAGAATTTAATAAATTCTAAGTATAACACAACAAATGTGAAGGAAGTGAAGGGGTCTGAATTCTTTGTGAAGGCCCTGCTTGCTACGATACTGCTCATGGACATTAGCTCTTCATTCAGCACCATCATCCCAGAACCACTACATCACGTGTCCAGTTGCACAGGTCACTCACTTCCTGACCTACAGGACACAACACATAAAGATGGTCATACAGATTTTGTTCTCATTAATCAGCAGCACTGCAAGGGTGCATGTTCTCACCCCTCCTCTGTACTCACTCCATATCAACTACTGTACGTCCAACAATGCATCTGTGAAGGAACTAACATTTCCAGATGACACCTTTCTGGTGGGTGTCATCATTCACGGCAACAGGTCCATCTGCAGGGTGGAGAGGTTTACTTGTAGCCTACTGCAGTACAAATAACCTGGAACACAAGACAGGCAAAACTGTAGAGCGATCACCTCCCACCGCCATCCCCTGATGGAGCACTCAGATGGAGCACTCATTTGACAGTCTGGCTAAATCACTCAACAAAGATCTCCAAGTCTGTGATGACCCAGCTCTAAACTTCAATCATAGGATCCATCCTCACCTCCTCCATCAACGTTTTGGTTTGTGTCTGCAACTGCTGTCTGCAGAGGTAAACTGCAGATCATTGTATGATCCTCAGAAACCACACGCCCTCCATCAAGGTCCCACATGACACTAGGGCCAAAAGGTGTGCAGTTTAGGGGTGTTTTGACTATATTATTTCATTTCTTGGGTCCAGCTCAGCCCCTTTTCCCTAACCACTTTAACGTGTGTTTATAATAAACTTTTTATGTTTGACGATAGCTTTCGTTGTCTGTGTCGTTTGTTCTCACTGTTCATTTACACTACACTAATTTGCATGAGTTTTATGTTACGGGTCTCTGTACCATCCACCCTAGACTGCTAGAGCCACAGGGTTTGTAACACCCACAATATTTACATGAATTTTCTGGTATTGTATTCAGTGAACAAAAGAACTACTAGAAAGAGTATGTATAACATTTTAATTTAACAGATCATCAGAGATTATCACAAATCAAATGACCTGTAGCCTTACCACACCACATTTTTATGTGAAATATGAACTCCTTCCGACTTAATGTAAAAGATGGGACATTTAAAAAAAAGAATGAATACGTTTGGGATAGTTGTGTAATATCTTGAACTGTAGCAGAACACAGACACAGAGTGAACGAGTGATACCCAAAGGTATCCATTAACACAAATAACCAAGAAACCACACTGAAAGGCTGTTGGCGAGCTTGTTTTCCCCTCTGGTACTAGGGTTCTCCTCCAGCAGGGCAGAGACAGAAAAACATAGGCTCATGACTGATTTCCTTTTTCCAGTTACCCTTCTGGAGGATTCCTCTCCGTAGTCATGGGACGACTGAAACAGGAGCTTGGATGAACCGCTTTCCTTTTTCCAGTTACCCTTCTGGAGGATTCCTCTCTGTAGTCATGGGACGACTGAAACAGGAGCTTGGATGCACGGTTCAGTCTTCAAAGCGCTACTGGTTCAATGCAATGTTTCTGAAACTCGTTTTAAAGTTAGGCAATAACAACATGTGACCAATGAACTTAAATGCTTCAGACATCACAAGACCACTGGATAGGTGTCAGAGTGGCTGGTTTGGAAAAAAACAAGAAAAGGAACCAGACAGGCCTAGTTCTGTCGGCCTGCGATTAGAAGGGATGAATGTTGTTGCCCGGGCTGGATACGACCCACGGTTTACTATGTGACAAACTGTGTCTTTAACCACTACACTATTTAAACAGAGGGTGTGGGTGCACGTGATACGTGTGTAGAGATGTGGTGTCTGTTTACTTCTTGTATTGTCAAACCAATTAGTCGAAACTACACGGTTCTCGAAACAAGTTCCCTACATTAGTTAACATTCAAACCAACAACAGGTTTAACAGAATCGCTACACTACATTCAACACATTGAATTAGAAAGAGAGTACTCTAGATGGCTAGCCAATAGCTATACATTCCCTATAATGAAAACAATGACTCGAATCACTCCATGGCTGGTTTGTTTCTTTAGAAAACAATGACAGTTGAATAGCTAACCACTACGCTATGTGAACTACGTTATTTAAATCGAATTCGAGAGCAATATGTTGGTCGTCAGTGCAGTTTGTCCTTTGCAATATAAGGATAAACAGTCATGTTCCTTGTTCGTGCAGTTCGTCCAACGCAATATAACCATAAACACTTTTACTTTTGGCTTACTATAATGTAGCTACTGAAGCTAGTAGCCAACGGAGATTTAGTTTAGCTATTCATTACCTATAATGAAAACAATGGCTCCATGGCTGGTTAGTTTCTTTAGAAAACAATAACAGTTGAATAGCCAACCACAATGCTATGTAAATCAAGAGCAACAACCCCACAAACCTGACATTGCTTGCTAATTGCACCGCCCTTCACAGGACACCTGGGCTCATAATGTTAATGTTGATGAGAGAGAGAGCGAGAGAGAGATATTATAAAGTTTGACTTGGGCTTTACCACTTACCTCAGACTAAACATCAACACCACAGGTAACTTTTATACATGGGGCTTGGGTGGGGGGGCAGAGCCTCATATAATGTGTGGGCTTGTAAGGTCATTAGGGTTTCTAGGACATGCTAAGTTGTACAAACAATAAAGTCAGATTCATGAAGTTAGTTTTATATAATAATATTCCATTTACACATCTTTCACTTGAGTACTGAACTGTTCACATTAACTATTTGTACAAAGAACTAGCATGCAAGATAATCTTTCCTGCTTGAAGTTGAGGAGAAAATAACTACTTCTCTAGGTTTTTTGAAAACCATTTGTGTCTTGAAATTTCCAAATCACTTGTGTAATCTATTTGCATACACCTTAAACAGAAATACATATCACACCACACATGCTCCAATGACTTTCTTTACAGTTCTACTACAAAAACAGATTAAATGCATTACTGAATTATTTATTGAATCACATCATTGTGGAATGTTCTGCCACAAGAGCCTACTAAAACAGAATGCAAATTCATCTTTTTAACAGATAAACAGATTAAAAAACACATTGTATCAAATCACCTATCCTATTTCAAAAAATGCAATTTAACTACTGTATGAAATTTTGCGATATACTATATTTGAGAGTTGGAAATATCTTTCTTCTTTCTCTCTTGCAAATAGATTACTGTTCTTTACACTTTCATATCAGATAATAGGAGCTTATGTCCGACGACCAATCAAAGCTTCATACATGACTCATACTGTTAAATAATTTTGATACATTCAACTGGTTGAATCCAGTGCACCAGGGCCATGAAATTGAGCATAAATGTTACTCCTATGCATATAAAGTTACTGTCCTTCCTATTTTGGACTGCAATAATAATGACGGTGTATTTGTATTTATATGATTGCTTCCAAAAATGGTTAGCATTTTATTTTACCTGTTAGAGCCAGCATATTTGCAAGGGAAGAAATCGTAATATTTGCCTAACAAAGTCTGTTCTTTAAGTCTTTCAACAAGTGTGTTTGTTGGGGCAGGCAATTGTGGGGAAGGGGGGTGTTGTGGGGGTATGAAATTAAAATACGGATGCATCTGTACATTGGATATACAAGCACAGCCGATCCCTTTGTAGGTAAGAAGTATTCCCTCTTTATAATAACAGTGATATGCTATGTTGTCTGGTTTGTATAAATATTTGATAGTAAACCCAAATTAATTTAGCTAATTATTGAAAATTACAATAATTGCAAATGCTCTGCAAAATGCACAGTATACTGTGCCATTGTTACAGGCACTATCAAATAATTCGGGTTGAGGTTAATTCCACTTTAAACTTTCGAGTTTCAAATTCTGTTTCCAAATATTCTTCGTTGACAAACATTTCAGTGTGCTTCTTCAAATGACTGGAATTTAAATGGAATTGATCCCAACCCTACTTCAAATATGAGAACATAGTTTGAGAGCTCATTGAAAAGGGAGGGGAAAGTACCAGCATTGATTTGAATTTATTTTAAATTAATTGTTTTACAACTCTTTTACAAATATGGAGGGACGTACGTTTCTCATACTGATCCTCTCAGGTTAGTGGCCTCATCTATCCATCTGTCAGTGAGTACAATTGTGTGTTCATTTGGGCAGGGTTTGAACTTCTGACAAAATAACACAGTTTTTATTATTATTATTTAAAGAAAAATGTTACCGTCAAATCGAAATATAAAAAAGCCAAAATGTGACTGAAAATGTTGAGTGAAAAATACATAGCATCAGCAATCCGGAGTTCATGAAAATTTGTATAAAACATGTAGTCAACCCTCAATCTCAGGAGTTATTTTGAATCAGGGATTAAATGTAGTCATGCAGTGGTGCCTAGAGAAGTGGATAATGTCTTTGCCAAAAATCTTCCAAACAACTACCTGGCAAAGTAACTACCTGGCACCCTGGGTTAAACGTTCTATGAGAAACTGTGACATGTAGGCTACTATTAGTGAATAACTCCCTTGGGCCTATTGGCCTGTCACAGTCAGGCCAACCCTCAATGTGCAAGTGAGCTAATAGTAAGCCTACAGTTGTAATAGATACATTACATTTTCAACAAATTCAGATCATTCACATGTCTGTTTGCTCTCAACGCTTACAGATTTGTCATTGACCAACACTAATATTGAATCCACTACTTTTGAGGTGTTGAAAAAAGAAACAACCACCTTAGTAGGGTGTTTCTTTAGCACAGAAATACATTTCCACTGGATTGAATCATATAATTGTGGTGAAAAGTGGTGGTTGACTGACAGATTTATTAAATTGTAGTCAAAAACTTGACACAGGGGCTTCAAAATTGCATTAGTGCACCTCAGCTTTTACCATCAAATAATTGTAATCCATTCAATACTATTTGCCAATTTTCACTTATTTCTGAGGTAGTCTACATAATGTAAGAAGGCAAGGGTAGTTTTATTGTTAGAGCCCTGACATTCAGTCTAAGTGTTAAAGGGATATTCTGTTTTTTTAATGAATTTCTTGTGGAGACATTTTCAAGTTGTACGATTCTTGATGAATCTTTCCACTACCATTGGTATTGCTTATGCAAGCAATTAAGCCAACCCAATTAAGCTACTTTTATTTGAACGTACACGTTGTCATACTCCCAAAACAATAATAGCGCAAAGAACAAGTTCAATTTATCATATTTCTGAAAATATTTATGATGTTTTTCTTGCTTGAATAACTGTCCAATTTTGGGGTTTTGGGCTTCCATACACATTTTGTAGAAGTAATACACCGCATCCCATCATTCCCTAAAATAACCCTGTTTTGCCCCCTGACAACATTTGCCTGAGAAACAGACAATATACCACACCTGCTCATGTCTTATTGCTTAAGTATACACCAGTTGAAACTAGGTGACACTAGGTGAAGTATACACCAGTTGAAACTAGGTGACACTAGGTGAAGTATACACCAGGTGAAACTTCAAAATGTGTTTTAATTTAGATCCCTCAGCAATTTTTCTGTTGTGATGTCAGTCACTGAGGGTCACTCAGCCCTGTCAGCTATTTTTTTTACATTAATATTCAGTTTAGTTTACACATCTATCTAGACTAATAGTAATAATGGCCAAATAGGGGTCCTGAGATGTAGGAATGTGGGCCTCTAGATGTCCTTCTCATTCTCACTCAGTTATTGTTAACATGGTGATAACGCCTATTTAATTTAAAAGCAGTTTGAAAAGGAAACCAGAATTTATAGGCTGTTTTGATGGAATTGAGTTTTGGCCTGACTGGTTACATCACCAGGAATTAAATTAATCAAACAGTAAGAAAGACAGTTCCCCACAGCTGTGTCAATAATAGCAAGTTTTCAGTTTTTCCCAGACCGACCACTCCCAGTCTTGGTAACAAATTTACTTAAGAAATTTCTCTTTCCTAAAAAGTTATTTTATTTTTAACTTTTTGAACATTTTCATTATTAACAGTCATATCATAGTACAGTATTTCCATTTCATACAAACTGTTTTTTAATACAGACAAAAAAATCTTAACCAGTGACTTAACCAGCACTTAAAAAATCAAAGTGTTCTACATTTTGAATCCGATGCACTCTGCAGAGTTTAGGAAAAGAGTGTAACCTTTGAACATATTCTGAGTGATTATATTGTACAACCTCATTTCCAAAAATGTTGGGACGCTGTGTAAAATGTAAAGAAAAACAGAATGCAATGATGTGTTGAAGTGTATGTTTAGTTGACAACAAAACATCTGTTTATCTGTATACAGGAAGTTACGTTCATCCAAAGCGTAACAGTAATTAGCCAATGGGCTTACAGTACTGTGATGTGTATTCCAGGTTGGGATGTTTATAAAGTAGAGGACAACCGGAAGTTTCTTTGAGATTGAGTGAGCATCATGAACAATAGACTGTAAATGCTGCAAGAAATAATTGAATTACTCTCTCCCTATATTCAATAGAAAATATTACCAAGACAACATATCAAATGTTGAAACTGAGAAATGTTATTGTTTCTTGAAAAATATATGCCCAAACACATGGAAAACTCAACGCAACACATATATGCACATATATGTAGAGGATTTCTAAACATATATTTACATATGTGCCCTGAATATGTTCATGAAATATATAACTTGCGCTTCTCACAATATCATAATACAATGCATGTTATATATTTTAACGTTGAATATTATGTGTTAAAATAATGAAATATATGATAATGCAGTACTTTAAGCATTTCTCATCAACACATTATGGAATTAACCTTCAAGACACTTTTCCAGAGAATCTCCTTGTTATAGTGAGTTTAATTATCATTGGCAAACGGGGAGCAAACCAACATAACCACTAGTCTAGGCCTTATTGCATTACATTAATTACTGCGAAAATACATTCATTAGCTT
Source organism: Esox masquinongy (assembly GCA_016801175.1). Classification (NCBI taxonomy): domain Eukaryota; kingdom Metazoa; phylum Chordata; class Actinopteri; order Esociformes; family Esocidae; genus Esox; species Esox masquinongy. The sequence goes on from JACXGI010000565.1 coordinate 111,051, forward strand.
TTACAAACAAGAGCCAATTTGTAAATTGTATAGTATGTATTTACCATAATTTCTATTAAATACATTGTAAATGCAAGTAAAGAAATGTAATAAGGACCTTCACAGTATCATACAACAGCCATTGTGTCACAGTATAATAATAAATGTTTAATGTATAGTAAATACACCAATGTTTTGACTTTCAAGCAGCATATAGCACCTTTTTCAGTTTCAGTATAATGAACCACTTTGTACTCCAAGTTTACATTTCAAAAAATACTCATTATGAAAAGCATACATTTTAACACAGTATCATGAATGCCATGCCTCTCTGTAAAAGTACTTCAAAGAAACAACTAGATAACATAATAAGCACATGACAGGAAACAACACAAATATGGAAATATATCAGTTAGGTGTAAATGCTAAATGCATATTGCCAACTATAATTTTGTCATTTATGTAAATATATTTACATGTATTTAAGACATATTAAAACATATTTGAAAACGGCCAAAATCGAATATGTAAATATATGTATGAAATATCTGGCCATATATTAGTAATACATATAATACATATAGGCACATATTAAAAATATGTTTTCAAAATATATGTCAATATATAATACTTCCGCGTGGGCACTTTGAATTTGATGCCAGCAACACATTTAAAAAAAGTGTTGGGACAGGGGCAACAAAAGGCTGGAAAATTTGTGTACTGCAAAAAAGACCTTGTGGAACACCTCACAACTAATTAGGTCAATTGGCAACAGGTCAGTAACATGATTGGGTATAAAAAGAGCATCCCAGAGAGGATGAGTGCAAATAGTGCAACAATTTAAGAATAACGTTTCTCAACGTAAAATTGCAAAAAGTTTGGGGATCTCATCATCTACACTACATAATATCATTACATGTTTCAGAGAATCAGGGGAAATATCTGTACAAGGGACAAGGCCAAAACCCAATATTGGATGGCTGTGATCTTCGGGCCCTCAGGCAGCACTGCATTAAAAACAGACACGATTCTGTAGCAGACATCACTGCATGGGCTCAGGAACACTTCCGAAAACCATTATCTGTGAACACAGTACGTCACTGCATCCACAAATGCAAGTTAAATCTCTACCATGCAAAGAAAAAAAACATATATAAACAATATCCAGAAACTCCACCTCCTTCTCTGGGCCCAAGCTCATTTTAGATGGACTGAGACGAAGTGGAAAACTGTCCTGTGGTCTGTCTAAACAAAATTTGAAATTATTTTTGGGAATCATGCGCAGCATCTTCCGGTCTAAAGAGGAGAAGGACCATCTTCTTATCAGCGCACAGAACAAAAGCCAGCCTCCGTGACGGTATGGGGGTGCATTAGTGCACATGGCATGGGTGACTTGCACATCTGTGAAGGCACCATTAATGCTGAACAATATATACAGGTTTTGGAGCAATATATGCTGCCATCCAGATGATGTCTTTTTCAGGGAAGGCCTTGCTTATTTTAGAAAGACAATGCCAAACCACATTCTGGACATATTGCAACAGCATGGCTCTGTAGTAAAAGAGTCTGGGTGCTAAACTGGCCTATCTGCAGTCCAGACCTGTCACCCATTGAAAACAATTGGCGCATATGAAACAAAAAATATGACAAAGGAGACCCTTAACTGTTGAGCAGCTTGTGGAAGATAGAAAAATGTTTGCAATTTATTATGAAAAGAGACTCCACGGGAACAATCGCTTTTACAAAACAGAGTATAAGTGCAGAGACCAACAGAGTAGTGTCATAATAATTGTTCTGATCATACATTATTGCTTTCACCTCTTTATACCCCTCCTTGTTAGCTCCCAAAAATATTATCTCTTATGCTATAAGATACATACAAAAACAAGTCGTCATACTAATCGGAAAACAAGATAGAACCCTACATTGTCATGGCAACCATAGTTCCATGTCAGAGTTAACAGTCCTCCTGATCTGAGCAACCCCTGGTCTCTGTCCTGCCCAAATGGGAAGATACAGAGGAGACACAGGCAACTTCACCTTGGAGCCATCTGAACAGGGCCGTAGATAATATAGGTTTGAGGCCTGGCGCCTCGGTTGTGGCCATAATCACTTCTAAGAACTGGGCATGCTGACCTAGTTCTTCTTTTATCCGTGGCAACCATGAACAGTCTAAAGCAAATTCAGGCCTAGTCTAAAACAGTCCATTTATTACAGTTAATTTGCAGAATAATGGATAAATAAGGACATGGTAATAAATTAATCTTTTACAAGCTGAAATCCTATATTAAGCGAGAATGGGAAAACATTTCACTTTCAGAACTAGAGCAATTGGTCTCCTCAGTTCCCAAACACTTCCAGAGTATTGTTAAAAGAAGAGGTGATGCAACACAGTGGTGAACATGCCCCTGTCCCAACTGTCACACCCTCCACATCCACCTCCTCCTAGTCCGTGCCAGGCCCTCCTCTCCTGTTTGTGCCTGTGTGTGTGTGTGTGTGTGTGTGTGTGTGTGTGTGTGTGTGTGTGTGTGTGTGTGTGTGTGTGAGATCCAGTTCCCGGTTTCCACTACACCTCCTCAAGTCTCCACTCCTGCAGTTCATCTCCTCATCGGCTTGCTGTTAAATACCCCGGTGAGCCTTGCACTCATCGCCAGATCATTGTTGTTTATTACCTGGTAGTTACATTCGTGGCCGCTCTGTATCTCTAATCTGAATAGTCCAGTTGAGTTACTGGTCTTAGTGTGGTTAGTTGCTGTTCCTAACGTTGTTCTCCTCTGTTCAGAGATTCTCCACTCCTGACTACCATCTTGTCCACCAGCCTGCCTGCCAGCCAACCTGTTCTGCTCGCGCTGTCTGCCTACCCCACTGCCTGCCTATCAGCCCAGCCCTTACCCCTCCGGCCTTGCCTCTGTCCTTCTACCCCCAACCCTTCATTAAACACCCTTGCATTCAGTTGTTTGTGTCTGGTGTTGTGCACTTGGGTCCACTAGTGTAGCTCCCCATAACACCAACTCTTTTGAAATGTGTTGCTGGCATCAAATTCAAAATGGGCATGTATTTTTCTAAAAACAATTATATTTCTTAGTTTCAACATTTGATATGTTGTCTTCATACAATTTTCTATTAAATATATGGCTAAATGATTTGCACATCATTGCATTCTCTTTTCATTTGCATTTTATGTCGTGTCCCAACTTTTTTGGAAACAGAATTGTATATGTTGTATGTATTGTTTATTATATTCTGAGTAACTGTTCATTATTTGGTGTGATGGGGTTTTTTTTCTTATTGGATTTACATTTATACTGAAGGCCTATATGTTTTAATTTGTTTTTGTTAAGCACTGTTTGAATGGCACTGGATTTCTTAGAGAATAACACTTTGTTTTCCCACAGGGCTGAGTAGCATTCCTTCATACCACCCTCATGAGTATCACTTTGTTAGTGACCCTAAGAACTAGACCGATGCCCAGAGTTATTGTAAAGCGAGGTACACTGACCTAGCCACCATAGAGAACATGAAGGATTTGACCCTTTTAAAGGAATCTTTTGGCATTGGTCATAACTCATCAGTCTGTATAGGGCTACAAAAAGAAGATTCTGTCAGGTGGTATTGGTCACATACAGAGGAATATCTAAACACAAATTCTGAATACATCAATTGGGGTGATAGCAACCCACAATACTACTGTGTACAAAGGCACTGGGATACTGGAAGTTGGTACACTGAGAATTGTGATAACGGCCATTACTTCTCATGCTATGATGGTAAGTACACCTGTCGGTCAGCTGAGATAAAGAATCAAGACCAGGTTCAATCTTTATGGTGGATCTGTATGTGTTTCAAATATCCCCAAAATGTGTTTGTAATCATTAGTTTTGTTTGGCGTTTGAAATGGTTGCACTCATTTGTCTATTATGATCTAATATTTATGGTTAAAGCTGGGGGTTTTTTTCTTACAAATGTAGTATAATGATACTTTAATTTGTACCATGGAACTGCAATGCTACTTACCCTTATTCCAGGGCATAGTCATGAACATTGGAAATATATTGTGGTTTTAGCTTTGGCCTAAGATGGTAGTACAAGGGTTGCCATTGTATAATATAACAAACCACGGTATTGCCAAACTTATATCATGGTACTGTAAATATCTGAATCATGGAAATGTCAAGGCTTAATTCTCTGTCAGGCTTTCATTAAACCCCATTAAAAAAAACATATATTAGAATTCATAATTTTAATAAGAATTATCATTATTTTAATGCAAAAAGCTATTTTGGTTATTGAACAATACATTACTTGAAGTGATTTTAATCGCATAACTATAAATTATATTTAAAAGAACAACATAGCAGATTTTTATTGCCAGTGGACAACATTCAGTGAATTTAATATTGCCATCTGTTCAAATCCCTTAATATTTGTTTACAGAGGTCTTATAAACATTTTAGCTTACTATTACATTTTATTTCAGATGAACAGAATAGCGGGTTTTTCTAATTTATTGTATCAATCTGTGCTTAATAGTCAAGGTATACACCATGGCAATTAAATCAATCAAATATCTCATCTTTAAGTTAAAAATATACAGCATATGCTTATATTCCACCTTCTCTAATTAATATCAATGAAATATCAATGGTTTGAATGAAGTTCATGGCAATTCTAGCTCTTATTTAGTATGCCTGATTTATTTAAACCATACCACTGAAGGCCACCCCATGACCTCCACACATGCCTTTTTAGCTACTTTTTCCACTGACTTCTTTTATCACATATCATGCATTTGGCTATTGGTTTAGCAAGCTGTTGCTGGCGACAATACAACCCCCTTCTAATAAGACAGCATCAATAGTAAATTTGATATTTCAATCCTGAAATAGTGTGCCTTGACATCTTTTATTTCATCCAAGCATGTTGTGTCATTAATAAGGTTGGGAACCACTACTTGACTGACCACTACTTACTATACTTTCCACTACTCACTTGTATACTCACTACTATACTGCACTGATTTCTACTGTACTCTACTCACTTTACTATGCTATACTGATTTCTACTATACTCTACTCATTTTACTATGCTGCACTGATTTCTACTGTACTCTACTCATTTTACTATGCTGTACTCAAGTCTTTAAATTTCGGTTGTGGTAAAACACTAACTGACATAAGTCCTTCACAGTAGTCCTTTTTTTACAGAAACAATTGTTTTCTCTGAATTCTATTTCTCTCATTTTACAGAATCGGACATCCTATGTTGGTGTTAACATAGTAAATTCCTGGGGAGAAGCAAGAAGGTACTGTCAACAGTACTACGCAGACCTGACCAGCACCCGGAACAGTGGTGAGGACCAGACGATACAGAATGTTGTACTGCATAGGTTTTATACTTGGATGAGCCTGCGGAGAAGCAGCTCCAAGTGGTCAGACCGTAGTGCTTTCTCATTTGAAAACTGGAACCAAGGCCAACCGCTATACAATGCGAACCAAATGTGTGTGGTATCATCTACAGTCACATGGAAACGGCAAGTTGACAGATGTGAACTGGCGTACACTTTCTTTTGCCATGGCGCCGACCGCATGAAGAAGAGATCCGTGGTGAAAATGAAACTAACACCAGACTCCTCGGTGAACATTTCTGATCCAGCTGTGTCAGAGGCCATCTTACAGCAGATCCAAGCAAAAATGACGGCTAAGGGGATGTATCAAGATGCCAAACTGAGCTGGAGCCTGATGGGGATGTCTTCAAGAAGGAGAAAGACGAGAGCTGTGAGAAGTGAAGGGACACAGAATTGTAATTTTGTGAAATATGATCTAATTGTAGTCATACGGTCTAAATATGGTCTATTGTCTAGAATTTATTGTGATTTGTAAAGCTTATAATCATGTAAATTTAAAAAAATATGAAGATAGCATAGTAACGTTATGTAACAACACTCTCCTTCATTGAATCTACAGTTCTCAACCACAGGAAATGCCAACACCTGGTAATCTTGGTAAAAACTCAAACAGTGAATGAAATACATACAGCCTGCTCAACTCCAAATCATTTTTTGTTACTGTCTAATAAAATACACTTGTTTTTTGTTGACAAACATTTCCAGTAACTTGCGTCCTTGCTTTAGGGACTCTAACCTAGAACTGGTCAGGCAATGTTCTTAATATCTTGCAAATCTTTAGATTTTGCAGTTTTAATAAGCTAATTTCTTGAAATTTTACCATTTAGAAATTAGGTCATTTTATAATGTTGTTTATCCCAGAACTAAAGACGTACAGATATGGTAAGATGTTTGATTAAGCTGAGGTTCCAAAACTAGACTAAAATTAGAGATAATCAGAGTTGGAACTGGAATGAGGAGCTACACACTCTCTGTTTCAGTTACGAGCAAGTCTGCCTGCCCAATGTCCCATCCCTTATGAAATTGAATATCATAATATGTTTAAAGGACTGGAACGTCCTTTAAACATAATGCTGCTGGCTATTTCATGCCTTCTATTTCAGTGTCATAACAGATCTCTATTACCATTTGTTCAAATGATTGGTCCACCAGAGATCAGCACAAAGGTTCCAAAATGTTAATTTTTGGGTGTGATATCAAAATGTGCATCACTCAGGGGGCAACATATGGTGTGTTTAGAATATCTTTAAAATACCATGAATTTAAATAATTAAATTAAAAAACACCTAAACAAAACTGGCATGATTTTGAAGCAGGTCCATGATCAGATGGTTGCAATGAAAAAACTATGTGGACCTGGCTTTGAGGTCCAGATTTGAGTTTGAGGGCTCTATGGCAGTGGTTCCCAACTCTGGTCCTCGAGTACCCCCAACAGCACACATTTTTGTTGTAGCCCTGGACAAGCAGACCCAATTCAACTCAATGAGAGCCTGATAATTAGTTGACAAGTTGAATTAGCTGTGCTTGGCTGGGGCTACAATGAAAATGTGTACTGTTGGGGGTACTTGAGGACCGTAGTAGGGAACCACTGCTCTATGGTATTCACTAATACATTGTCATAAAACATTTTGGAATAAATATTTCACCTATTTTTAACATGTGATAAGGAGCTCTAGACTCCTGAAGTTCCTGAAGGGTCACTAGATGTCTTGTGGAAAGTTTACATTCAGTATAGATTACTAGACTGTATAATTCTTCATGGATTGGAGTCTAATAATTGCAACCCTCACATTGCAACCTAAACCTCACTAGAGGAAAAACATTCTAAAAGATAGTAGAGAAATGGAGACATCTCATCTCATTTTTTTCTGGTCATGAAGAGATGCTTCTGTACTTTCTTACCTGAGGAGGAGTGGGGAGAGGACAATAAGGTGATGTGGGGACAGGACAATGAGGAACAATGAGGAGAAGGTGTGGGCAGAAGACAATGAGGTGCAGTGGGTAGAGGGCAACGAGGAGGAGTTGTGGGGGAAGACAACAAGGAGGAGGTGTGGGGACAGGCCAACAAGGAGGAGGTGTGGGGACAGGACAACAAGGAGAGGGTGTGGGGACAGGACAACAAGGAGGAGGTATGGGGACAGGACAACAAGGAGGAGGTGTGGGGACAGAACAACAAGGAGGAGGTGTGGGGACAGGATAACAAGGAGGAGGTGTGGGTACAGGACAACAAGGAGGAGGTTTGGGGACAGGCCAACAAGGAGGAGGTGTGGGGACAGGACAACAAGGAGGAGGTGTGGGGACAGGACAACAAGGAGGAGGTGTGGGGACAGGACAATGTGTACTGACCCTGCTGTTCCCTCTCTTACATGAGTATGCCAGAGATTATGGAGGAATGGTGAGTTTAGGGAAACAAGCTCAAGCAAAGGAACACCCATTTAAAAAGATTTGGGACTTGGAAACTTTTTCACAATGACAAACAGCATATCAGTAATCTTGATTTATTTACCATATTTATCTCACAGATAAAATAGCTAAACATCTGTATTTAACTGTCGCACCTGTTTAAAACAAAATTTCCTTCTGATAAAATATGAAGATGGACTGACTGACTGATTTATGTACAGTATGTGCATTTGTCCTAGCATCATTGCCGTTTACTGTAAATTTCCATAACTATCCAAAAACAGTGCCAATCAGTGGAGCTGTTTTCCACAGAGCAGGAATTGACGGGAATGACAGACGGAGCTGATAAAAGATTGTCTTTAATGTTTGGCATTGTTAATGAATCCATACCACAGCAGTTATGGGAGTAGGAAAACCACTTTTACAACCAAACACTGTTTGATCATGCTAACACCATATGTACAAGAAAGCACATTGAAAAGTGTATAAAGTATTTATATTTGAAGACTTGAAGTGAAGAACAATGCAGACAACCACAGTCTATATTGATTTGTCTTCTTTAAACATTGATTATAGATATTTATCAATTACATCTATTTCAGGAGTACATGTATTTACACAAAACAACAACGATACAGTAATTTTTTGGGGAGGGGGTCCGCTATAATTCTCAAAAATATTTCACAATACCGGCTTTATGTACAGTAACATAATTTACAGTGAAAAATGCTATTGTACCTAATTTTGATCAGACTATCTCTCCTCTGTTCACCAACTTCACCAGCTTCCTCCTACACCAGACTTTCTATAGCACGGCTCTTTACTAACTGGTCTATAGCACGGCTCTTTACTAACTGGTCTATAGCACGGCTCTTTACTAACTGGTCTATAGCACGGCTCTTTACTAACTCCGCAGTCTGCAAAACATACATAGGATCTGTGAAATACGTCCTCAGAACGGATGAACCTGCGTACAAAAATAGAGGTCGTCTGATCAGTGGGCGACCTGATGTACAAGAACACAGCGAAGCATTCTCCTGCAGAAGACAACTGGGGAAAACAAAGTCTGTCTGCTGGGGCAGAAACCATCACCTTCCAACCCACGGGTGAATTAAACATCACCGTGTGATACCTTCATTCCCCAAGGAGATCAACCCTGTGGTCCTGGTCCCTGTTGTAGATCGCAGGGTGAAGGAGAGTTGCGGGCAGAACTAAGCACACTGTAGCGTCACAAATCAAACATTTTTCAACCAAGGTGGGAACAAAACGGATAACACGCTAACATTAACAGGTCTGTCCGGATAGCGTGGAGAACGTGAGGGGAGAACTAGAGCTGTCGTTTCAGAACCGGTCAAGCGGCGGAGCGAGAGACTGATACTGCATTGCAATGCACTTAAGGCAGGTAGGCGTTCAGAACGCCGTCGGAGGGGGTTTGGATATGCCATTTGACCTGCAGAGCGGTTGGGCAGTTGGGGGGCGGCGGGGCGGGCAGCTAATCAGAAACAAGCAATGATACTGACATCAGTCTACATAACACTCGTTGGTTGAAAGTGACCTGAAACGTGTAGAAGCAGAGAGAGTGACTTGTTTTTTTTCTGAGTTGTAGTTAGTTCAATTGTTGATTGAGGTACTGCTGAATCATTGTTTGTACTTATCGTACTCCTCACTGTGTTTTCTGTCATCTTCTTCCCCACCGTCCAGGGAACAATCCAGTCATACTGAGTGTGCCTCGCCCCATGTAAATAACATTGAAACTGTTGTTCTAGAACTAACCGTTGCACTTGTAATGTCCAGCCCTTCCTTGTACCCCTACTAAGGATTTTGATTCATCAGCTCGGTCAGTCTTGGTAGCACTCACACTTCTCTCATGAGATGTTTGTATCCGTTATACAAAAGACAAGAACACTGTAATAAAGACATCACTTAAATATAAAAGCACTTGAACAGAAAAGAAGACCTGCCACTTGCTTAATACAAAGAGCACATCTTGTTTGAATACATTCACATTGGTTTACCATACGTAGGTTACCATATGAAAGGGTAATCCTAGACTGAGGTTTGTGTCCCTTGAGGTTTGGGTCAATCAGAGTGACCCAGGTCCAAATAACAGACCCGCTTTCAATGGGAACTAGGTAGCAGAAGGGACGGAGGATTGGTAAATGTTTATTTAAAGTAGGGATGCACTGATAAGAAAATGATTGGCTGATACCAATAGCAAATATTCGTATGCCGCAATCGCCCACGGCCAATAGCAGTGTTTTGTTATTCCTGTCCTGTGTACCCTGGCATAAATAAAATATGTAGCTTCTGATGATGCACAAGGAAATCCTTTCTGTAATTGTACATTATACAATGACTGGATATAAGTATAGTAAATTAGATAGGTAAGGTATTTAACTTTCAAAACTGCATTAAGAAACGCCATTGTTGGCATAGGGAAATTGCTAAGGAGTAATTTACTTGTTTAAATTAGCTGTATTTCTGAAGATCCTTTAGTGCCCTGACATGGTTGGCAGCCTTAAAAACACTAAATTCTCTAGGCAGGCATTAAGTTTACTTTTGGGTTCACTCTACCAGCCACTCATTTTGGTAGCCAGTCAACATCCCTCTACATCATAAAACTCAAAACGAGCAAGTATGCCATGTAATGATTTGAAAAAATAATACAACTATGTCTAGTAGCAAGTAATCTGGTATATTGCTGGTTAATTTACAAAAAACCTTGTGACCTCACCTGAGTCTACCCTAAACCAAAACCTCACAGATCAATAAATGTTCAGCAGCGCCTGAAAGTCTGTCTACCGCCACTCCCAAGCAGACTAGAATCAGACTGTCCTGTAGTAATTTGATGTCCTCGCTAGATTTTCAGGTGAAAAGTATCTTGCGCTGGAAATTAATCTTTCAACAATCCAGTCCGGTAGGCTACTGCACACTGGTTCCCAACTGGGGACCACGCACACTCTGAGGTTGTTCGTGCAGCTGGTGTGCAAAGAGGGTGCTGGATTCATTCTCTGGCTCTGACTAAAGAGGACTGTGTGCTCTGTGTTTCTCACAAAAAATGCAATGCATGTGTCTAACAAAGAGTTGATGTCAGGAATGACTGTTTTTTGCTTTGGCTGCAAAGTTTTTGTCACACTGGGGTAAAATGAACGCAGAAACGCCGGAAAGCACAATCTGTCTAAATTATCAGGCAAATTTAAAGCAATCGGCCAACACCGATTATTACATTTTTGCCTATAATCGGCCAACACTGACTGCTTGGCGATATATTGGTGCATCCCTAATTTAAAGCATTGAAAGCAAAAAAAACATCACTAAGAATCTTTTCTTTCTAACTTTCTGTACTGTCCTTTCATCGTGGAAAAGGGAAGAGGAATCCATGTTGGGACTGGATGGTGTTGATCACATTGACTAGGATTGTGTCGATCAGGATCGTCATGTTGCACAAAACGGCTGTATATTGTTTTCAAATGAAAAGAAACAAAACATGCTCACAGACTAGTTGTACAATAGTGTACAATCAATATCAATTTAAACAAAGTCATCATTATCAGTCATCCTGTCCGACCGATAATATTCCCTTATTAATCCCTTTCAAGACTCCCTAGTCGATTCAGAATCAGACAATCTGAATACAGGGAGGAGAATGAAGGCGCATCTCAATAGTCAAAAGTGGCTTCCTCTCGTTTCCCTCCCCTTCATCTGCGCTGATATAAAAACATGGAATGGATCCAATAGAGGAAGCGATATGGCCAATGCCTACACAATGTAAGCGCTTGATTCGTCCAGGCAAAGTTCTATCACATTGATGCAGGTGATTTCAAGGGGACAAGAGGGATAGGAGCTGCGTCGGACTATTAAGAAGCACTGAGGTGTGTGAGATCTCCAAGTGGCCCCAGCGCTCTACTACTATAATATACAGTAATAGACTATGGAGCCAGCCGGTCTCCTCATGGCGTATCCTCGTGTTCCTCGCTGATGCACTGCTCCCAGGCCGCCTTGGCCTGCTCCTCCCTGTGACTGTGAGGGGAGTGGAAGATCCTCCGGGGAAGCGGGACAGGCTGGGGCACCAGGGAGCTCAGGTCCTCCTCGGGGATGCAGCCCTCCCTCAGGTACGGCTTGGGGGGCACGGCCGGGGGCTGGGGGCGCCGGTAGGGAACGTGGTGGGGGCCGTGGAGGGGCGCCTGGTGGTGGGGGGGGCCGTGGGAGTGGGGGTGAGGGTGGCAGTCGAGGCCGGCCGGCTGGGGGTGGAAGTGGGAGTGCGCGTGGGGCGCGTGGGAGACGGGGTTGCGGTAGTGGAAGGGTCGGACCTGGTCAAGGGACTCCGAGGGCTCCGGGCCGCTGTAGTGGATGTGCAGGTAAGGGGAGGCCAGGTATTCATCGGGGGTCCACAGGTGGCTCGGGACGGGCTCCATGGCGTCGTTTCGCACGGTCTGGGCTTCGTGGTACTGGCCGCCAAAGTTACTCTCGCTCAGAGAGGAGACCCCGCTGCTGGCGCTGCCCGACAGGGTGGAGTTACTCCCCCCCAGGGCTGACTGAGGACTAGTCGGGGAGCCGGGAATGGGGTGGAGAGGAGACTGGCGGGACGGAGGTAGGGAGAAAGAGGACGATTAGAAACGTGTTGGCATTGGTCGAACCAGTTAAGAGGACGTGAGTACGTTCGGGTATGTTTACCTTTCTCAGAGAGCGGACAGGAAGTGCCGGAGGCGGGTCACTGTTCTGGTGGTGGAACGCATCGAAGTGCATCAGGAAGTGACCTAATGAGGTAAAAACATCAAGACATGAGGTGAAAAGAACAAGGAAACTATGGGATTTGCGTCGCCACGAACACAATATGGATGTAAAATTCCATCATGCCTTTCCAGTCGTCCTGGAAATACCACATCCGAACAACACTGACTCAGGTGTAACACCTCCAATCGAGCCCATATGTTAGTTAAGGAGAATTTGCCTATGGATAGATGAGGTGTATGCAGTTGTTGATACCTGGAGGAAAGGACCTGGGTGGGATGGGGGGCATAATGACGCCCCCTGTCGTTCCCTGGACGTAGGGCACCGTCTCCCTGCCCTCCCCATCTAGACTCCAGCTGCTGGGAGCACTGGGAAACACTGGGAAGTGGCACCAGAAAACCACATTCACTACAAAGCTTGCAAAGAGTTGTCCAACTGAAACTGTCCTCCTTCTGTCCTACTAACCTGATGCCAGAGAGAACCATTAATGACCAATCTGACAACGTTCATGCAGTGAGAGCGTACCTTTCTCTGGCAAGCCCATGTGAGGGTCAGGGCACGGCTTACAGGAGCTCACTTGTTGGAGTAAGGCACGCTGCAGATGGTTGCTCTGCGAACACAGAGAACAGAGTCAGCAGATAAAGTGTCAAGAACAAGAACCAACTGCTAGATTAAATCCCAGAACAAGGTAAAACAAAAATGGAGCAAGGCAGTTAGTCCTAATTGCTCCCTTAGAGGGGTTGCATTAAAAAAGGAAGTAGAATTTCGATTGGCTAAAAACAATGTAATTTAACCCTTTTAATCCCTAACCATAAATTAAGATCAAAACGCACATTTTTGTATTCATGAACTCTTACAATAAAGCTAAATTGCATCTAGTGGGAAAAGTACCGGACGGACAGTACCTGTCCATTCTCAGCCATGGTGTAGTACATGGTGTTGTTTGCTCTCTGATAAGGCGGTAGAAGCATCATCACCTCCCGGTTGTGTTTGACTTTATCCGGCAGGGACGGAGAACCTGGGTGAGGGAGGGGGAAGAAGACAGGTCAGAAATACACCAGTTGGGATCCATTGGGAGAATTATGATTAGATTTGCTAAATTTGCTAAACCAACCCTCACCAACCCTCTCACCAACCCCCCTCACCAACCCCCCTCACTATTTTATATGCATAAAATATACATTTTATGAATAAGTAGCACATTGTTAAACTGGCACAAGGTCTGACAAAACAGTAGCTAATTCAAAAAGGGAACAATAAGCTGAAACTGATATTACAATTCTTAATTTCACTGTTAATTATTATTATAGGACCTTTGTTTTTGATAAAGAACCTAATAAATCATTTCAAATTAGAGAATAAACAGAAATAGCTTTGTCTAAATATTGACAGCCTAGATTTAATATCTGGACTCATTGCTGGCCACTTCAGAACAGTCCAGCGTTTGGGGGTCATTGTCGTGCTGAACGAACCGTGACCTCGGACGGAGACCCAGCTTTATGATTGGGTTTGACATTGCGCTCCAAAATGCCTTGGTATTCTGATTTCATAATGCCATGGAAACATTCAATGCCCTCGATGCCAGAGGGGGCAAAGCAACCCAAAACATCACTGACCCTCCTTTACGGTTGACTGTGGGGAAGGTGTTCTTTTCTTTTGAAAGCATCATTTTGTTTTCTGTAAACATACAGATGGTATGCAGATGGTATTACCAAAACCTCTAATTTGGTGTTATCTGTCCACAGGAGATGGTTCCAGAAGGATTGTAAAAAGCTTTCGTATGTCTATATAGGCAGTGTGGCCCTCCTGGGTCTCCTATTATACAACTCTATGTATTTGAGTTGGTGATGGATGTTGTGAGCTGAAAATCTTGTACTTTGTGTCTGAAGGTCAGCTTGAATCTGTGGGGCAATTGATATTTCTTTTCTCTATGCTCCATGACCAGTGACATAAAACCAGGAGAATTAGTCCTTTTCTCAATTCAAACTTGTTGAAGGAGTGATTTTTGCATTGCAGCCACCTGCAGCTCACCACAGGTGAGTTAAAGTAAAGGAGAATCACCTGCTTGAAATCGAATTATATAAACACTCCTGGAACATGCCAAAGATATTGCCCGGAGCCATTTTAGGATTTCTTTGTGGAATAAATTGAGATATAGGAAATTATTCAGATTTTTTGGTTTTGATCATTGAAAACCAAAGAAATACATACTGTATGTGGATACCACAATATCTGTGAATTTCAGCAGTTTTGTGGAGAAAATTCTGGATTATTTTTATGATGTACAAGTGTGAAAAGCCTTTTGCCTGTGACTGTAGTTCAAAGAGGAACACAGCATGAGAATGGAGGAGTCGCTGAGAGGGTCGACTTGTGTCCCAGTGAGAATCCGTAATTCATAAATGCAGGTTTATATCTCTCAGGTAAACAAGGTATTCTTATTAACCTGAACTCATAAAAGTATGAAAACCCTTTGATCAGTATTGGTTATTTTTGTTCACTTCTATCTGATGTGATACTAGAAATCTGTTGTTCTCATTACAACATGTCAGGTAAAAAAGATTTTTAAATATGCAACGGTACATTCTAAGACATCAAATGCCAAGAGCATATGACCTGAATACACGTAGTTTGTGTTTACTTCCTGGGTCAGGGGACACTCACCTCTGGCACTAGAAGGGGCAGAGTTGATAACCTGGGAGGAGGTGGAGCGAATTGAGCTCAGACTGGAGGAAGAGGGGCTTGGCTGGAAAAAGAAGACAATTTAATTCACAAGGCATCTGTTCATTCACACACAGGAATTTTCAAAACGCACAAAACCACTGCACATGGTTATTCTGTGTGGGTGAATGCAAATCTAGTACACATTGTTTCTTCAATCAAAACCTCTGGTTAACAAAAGAACAGAAATACTGCCTTTTTTATGCATAGTTATACATGAATAATGCACGTCCACAGATTTGACTATTACAAATCTTTTGTAGGACAGTATTAAAAAATGTCAGTGTGTGGGTGTGGATCATTTAGTTATTTTTTAATTTAAAAGAGAAATACTGTGTTTCTAGAAATCCATGTTGGAAAATGTTTGGGTGCGTGTGTGCACTGTTATTTTCTATGTCTACCTTCTTGTGTACATGTGAATATACTGTATGTGTCCTGTACGCATCTTTTGGGTGATGTACTAAAGTATGTCTGTGTGTGTTCATTCAACCCACCTGCATGTGAGCCGTGTCCTCAGTGTGCTCTCCAATCAGACCATCTGTCATGATAACAAGGTTCCCTCCCGCCTCACTGGAGGTGTGAGAAGAGAGGGAGGAGGACGACTGGCGAATAGAACCTTGCAGGTTCATAGGGCTGGAGAGAGAGAGAGAAAGAGAGTGAGAAAGAGAAAGAAAGGAGATAAAATGAAGAAGATAAAGAATGAAAAAAAAGGGAGAGCGAGAGGGACGGTCATATTTTAGAAGGTAGTCTCAATGACGTTACTCTAGTATCTCCTTTCCAACGTGTTACTGACCTGTGCCTGTGAATCAGACGGACACTCTCTGGGCTCATGTGGCTGTGGGTGTTCAGGATGCCTCTGGGAGACGTCACTCCAGTACAGGCTGCTGACAACCCCTGTTGGGCCACATACAGGCACTGCTCTGAATATTAACACTGGCTGAATATTAACACTGGCTGATCATTAACACTGGCTGAATATTAACACTGGCTGAATACTAACACTAGCTGAATATGAACACTCAATGATCATTAACAATGTCTGAACATTAACACTGGCTGAATATTAACACTGACTGATCATTAACACTGGCTGAATATTAACACTGGCTGAATATTAACACTGGCTGAATATTAACACTGGCTGATCATTAACACTGGCAGATCAATAAGACTGGCTGAATATTAATACTAACTGGATATCAACACTGACTGAATATTAACACTGACTGAATATCAACACTGACTGAATATTAACACTGGCTGAATATAAACAGTAACTGATCATTAACACTGGCTGATCGTTAACATTTGCTGATTATTAACACTAGCTTAATATTAGCACTGGCTGAATATTAACACCGGCAGAATATTAACACTGGCTGAATATTAACTCTGACTGATCATTAAAACTGGCTGAATATTAACACTGGCTGATCATTAACACTGGCTGAATATTAACACTGGATGAATATTAACACTGACTGATCATTAACACTGGCTGATCATTAACACTGGCTGAATATTAACACTGGCTGATCATTAACACTGGCTGATCAATAACACTGGCTGAATATTAATACTAACTGACACTCTCTGGGCTCATGTGGCTGTGGGTGTTCAGGATGCCTCTGGGAGACATCACTCCAGTACAGGTTGCTGACAACCCCTGTTGGGCCACATACAGGCACTGCTCTGAATATTAACACTGACTGATCATTTACACTGGCTGAATATTAACACTGGCTGGTCATTAACACTGGCTGAATATTAACACTGGCTGAATATTAACACTGGCTGAATAT
>JACXGI010000566.1:0-28679 GCA_016801175.1 Esox masquinongy
AAAGTAAAGGATGTTCATGGTAGAGCAGCTCTCCCTGAAGCTATATCAGTTGATTATTTCCATATAGGTTTTATTGGGTCCGAGCTATTGAACAGAATTCATGAAAAATTGCATTATAAACTAATAATAATGTCCAAAATTAAAAAATAGCTAAACTAAAGGATGTTGATGTTAGAGCAGCTCTCCCTGAAGCTATATCAGTTGATTATTTCCATATAGGTGTCGTTGGGTTCGAGCTATTAAACCAAATTCATGAAAAATACCTTTAGAAAGTAGTAAAAATGTCCAGAATTGAAAAATAGCTAAACTAAAGGAGGTTGATGGTAGAGCAGCTCTCCCTGAAGGTATATAAGTTGATTATTTCCATATAGGTTTTACTGGGTCCGAGCTATTGAACAGAATTCATGAAAAATTGCTTTAGAAACTAGTAATAATGTCCAAAATTAAAAAAATAGACTATCTAAAGGATGTTGATGGTAGATCAGATCTCCCTGAAGCTATATTAGTTGATTATTTCCATATAGGTTTTATTGGGTCCGAGCTATTGAACAGAATTCAGAAAAAATTCCTTTAGAAAGTAGTAATAATGTCCAACATTGAAAAATAGCTAAACTAAAGGATGTTGATAGTACAGGAGCTCTCCCTGAAGCGACATCAGTTGATTATTTCAATATAAGTTTTATTGGGTCCAAGCTATTGAACAGAATTCATGAACAATTGCTTTAGAAACTAATAATAATGTCCAAAATAGAAAAATAGACAATCTAAAGGATGTTGATGGTAGAGCAGCTCTCCCTGAAGCTCCATCAGTTGACTATATCCATGTAAGTGCTATTGGGTCCGAGCTATTGAACAGAATTCATGAACAATTGCTTTAGAAACTAGTAATAATGTCCAAAATGGAAAAATAGCCAAACTAAAGTATGTTGATGGTAGGATGTTGACGGTAGAGCAGCTCTCCCTTAAGCTTTTTCAGTTGGTTATTTCCATAGAAGTTTCATTGGGTCTGAGCTACTAAAGAATTTTGATGGAAAGATGTTTTAAATACTATTTGGAATTTCCAAAATTGAAAAATTGTAAAACTAAAGGGTGTTGAAGGTAGAGCAGCTTTCCCTGAAGCAATATCAGTTGGTTATTTCAACAGACGTTTTTTTTGGGTCAGAGATATTGAAATGTCTCTGAATTAAAATATTTTAAATAATATTAATAATTTCCTTAATTATAAGACTGAATGTTGTTCATGGTAGGGCAGTTGTCCCTGATGGTCTATTATAAAAATACCTTGGGTCTGAAGTACTGACCCTTATTTTAATAACAGGCAATAAAAGTATTTTTACCTTTACTTTTTTAATAATGCAAAACAACAACCATGTAAATGTTAGGGCACCGAATTCTGAGCTCTTTATAGTTGTTTTGATTGGTTTATGTTTTTTTGTTTGCAATACAATTTACTTATTGTCAGTAAAAACTACATTCAATATGCACTTTTAACACGCTCCCTTAACAGAGTATACACGGAGAATCCGCCATAGACATGACTGTGAAGTCGTCTTTTTAAAATTGAACACAACAGAGAAAACAGGGAGTGTAGCTTGTTCGCTATCGCCAGCAGATTCAGAATATGTAATTGTTGTCTTTCTGGCAGGTTTCGTTGATGAGGTATTGACGATCAAAGTCTAAATCTTGAATAGTAAGCTTAACTTAACCGCAGTGTGCGGACTTACGACCGTCCTCGACTGAAGTAAAAAAAAACAGTGCGTATGCCATCCAGCGCGGTACCGTGCGGGAGGCTGGGCGTACGACGTACCTCAAGATGTCCTTCGACATCGAAAAACTTTAAGTTGAAATAAAAAAAATACAGTAATAAATGACTTTATAATAAATAAATGAATTAATAATAAATTCTGTAAAGCAATGTATACTCTTATATTGTTGTATAAAACTTGAGAGTATGGTACTGTAACGAATCGTAGAAAACGGAGCCGAGCGAGCATAGTGAGAGAAAACGCAAACATGGCTACGGGGGACCTGAAAATACTAAGTTATTATTCCTTGGCCGACTTACGACCAAATCGACTTCCGACCAGTAGGACGGAACGTATCCTCGTCTTAAGTCGACGACTACCAGTATAATCACATAAAAACAGACAATGATAGCGCAATCAAAATCGCCTGTACAGTTTTCTGTTCCAAGCAGAGTAAATCATTTGTAATCATTCCCTAACAGAAATACTATATGCAAATGCAGGGTAAAACAATACAATAGGAAATTGCTAATTTTCTTGCTTATTCTGCTTATTACCAATAAATGATATCGCATAACATGTAACATATTGAATGTTATCACATACTTATATCATATGCAGAGTGTCACGTTTCACAGAGGGTGTGAGGCAAATGCTGGGTCAAACAAGGAACTTTAATAAAGACAAAAGGAAAACAAAACCGACCGTGCACTACAGATACAAAAGGGTATACACTGAAACACAGGACGGGAGAATGCAACAATAACAACAATGACCGACAAGGACAGGGAGAAAAAGCCTGAACTAAATACACAGACTAACAAGGAGAACAGAAACAGGTGAGGGCTAAACACAGGTGAAAGGAATAAACTGATTAACTGAACCGAGAACAGGAAAGACCAAACAAGGACATGACAAACCAATAACACACAGAAAACACGGACCGGAACTGTCCCGTCCGGCTGGGACCGTTACACAGAGTAGTCAGTTAAGTAAGTAAGTTTAGTATTTCTTGCTGAATATAAGTGGAATTGAGACAAAAATGTTTATATTAAAGCTATGATTATTTTTTATTTGTACACCTTTGACGTTTAAATTGAAGATCAAAGAATATTCTATAAAAATGAGATACATTCAAATAAGTAATTAACTTACCCTGAGCACTAGTATCTGTAGAAAAAAGAGAGGTTGTCGATATTAGTAGATGAAGGTGTTGACTCAGGTGTCTACCAAATCAAATTATTTTAGAAGGTGCATAGGCAATGTACAGTTAGGTAAACAATTTCTAGGAAAGATAAGAAAGTGCCCGCACAATGGTATATGCACCCATATATATGCTATATGGGAAATAAACCACTGTAAGAAGAATATCCTGTTATATTTTTGGGAATAGACACATCCTTAAACAATTTGTATGACCCTTTACAAAGATTAGCAAAAAAGACAGAAAAAATGTAAATAGTGCAAATACTAAGCTAGAATGTACACATTTAAAACAAAATGGTTCTTGACATCAAGACTACTGGCCATTTATCAGCCTCTAATTTAAAGGAGACAAAAACCTTTCCTTTGCTGAGTAATTCAGATCTTCCTGAGGTGTGTTGCAATACATTGTTATGAAATATCTTGCCTGGTACTATCAGAAAAAGTTTAAGAGACAATTTTGGAGTTTCAAACTCTGTATAATAGATAGTGTTATCTCTTTTGGTGTCATTTCCTTTTTCTTAAGCTCCTAAACAACACTATGGTTTCTCAAATCTTAATAAATAATCAGATCTTTTAAAGCTATATTTTAATAGAGGCAATGTTTAAAAGATAAAGAGAGTTTTTGCTGAAAGAACTTTGGGCAAGTTTTCAACGCATGCTGCTGCAGGGCACCGGAGGTACCAGCAAGATTAGCACAAATGTAGATTACCACAAACATGCTAAAAAACTTAATTTACCACAAACTCAAGTGTACAATTGTATAAACATTACACAAAATGAATAAGTCTCATATTTTAAACATTGGTTTGATGAATGTGCAACCCTGTTTCCAAAAAAGTTGGGATGCTGGGTAAAATGTAAAGAAAAACAGAATGCAATGATGTGCAAATCATTTAAACCCTATATGGAATAGAAAGTAGTACAAAGACAACATATCAAATGTTGAAACTGAGAAATGTTATTGTTTCTTGAAAAATAAATGCCCACTTTGAATTTGATACCAACACATTTCAAAAAAGTTGGGACAGGGGCAACAAAAGACTGGAAAAGTTATGTAATGCTAAAAAAAACCTGGTGGAATAACACACAACTACTAATTGGCCACAGGTAAGTAACATGATTGTGTATAAAAAGAGCATTCCAGAGAGGATGAGTCTTTCAGAAGTAAAGATGGGGAGGGGTTCATTACTATGTGAAAGACTGCGCAGGCAAATAGTGCAACAATTTAAGAAAAATGTAAAATTGCAAATAGTTAGGCTATCTCATCATCAACGGTGCATAATATCATTAAAAGATTCAGTGAATCCGGAGAAATCCTCTGTACACCATGGACAACGCCGAAAACCAATATTGGATGGCCATGATCGTCAGGCCCACTGCATTAAAAACAGATACAATTCTGTAGTGGATATCACTGCATGGGCTCAGGAACACTTCCGTAAACCATTGTCTGTGAATACAGTTTGTTGCTGCATCCACAATGCAAGCTAAAACTCTACCATGCAAAGAAAAAAACATATATAAACAAGATCCAGAAACACAGCTGCCTTCTCTTTGCCTGAGCTTATTAAGATGGACTGAGGTAAAAAAAAAAGTGAAAAACTGTCCTGTGATCAGACAAATCAAAATGTGAAATTATTTTTGGGAATCATGGACGTGGCGTCCTCCGGACTAAAGAGGAGAGGGATCATCTGGCTTGTTATCAGCAAGCCAGCATCCTTGATGGTATTGGGGTGCATTAGTGCACTTTGCATGGGTGACTTGCACATCTGTGAAGGCACCATTAATGCTGAACAATATATACAGATTTTTGAGCAACATATGCTGCCATCCAGACAACGGCTTTTCCAGGGAAGGCCTTGCTTATTTCATCAAGACAATGCCAAACCACATTCTGCACGTTTAACAACAGCATGGCTCCATAGTAAAAGAATCCGGGTGCTAAACTGGCCTGCCTGCTGTCCAGACCTGTCACCCATTGAAAATAATTGGCACATAATGAAACGAAAAATACGACAAGGGATTCCCTGAACTGTTCAGTAACTGAAATACTATATCAAGCAAGAATGGGAAAACATTACACTTTCAAAACTACAGCAATTGGTCTCTGTGACGCCCTCCTCCGGCTCGGATCCGCAACCACGCTCCACCGCTCATGAACGCACCCCACGCTCCACTACTCCTGACCACACCCCAGTCATCAGATCCCAATCACCCTCGTTCTGATCACCTGTGTCCCCACCTGTGTCTGGTTTATGTCCCTATTTAGTTCTGTTCAGTTATCCCTAGCCTTTGTGGGGGTATTGTTTGTCTTCTGCCATTCATACTGAGCTTTTGTTTTTCGCTTCTGCCTAGTGTTATTATCATATTGATTCCCCGTGTTTGACCTCAGCCTGGTATCCTTCTCGACTCTGTCCTTAGCCCTGTGATTTTGTGTAGTTTGCCTCTCGTGGTTTTGACCCTTGCCTGTCCGACTGTGCCTTTGCCTTGCCCCCGTCTGGTGTTCACTTCTAATAAACCACTTACACTTCGCGTCTGGAACCAGCCCATCCATTGACCCATTCATTACAGTCTCCTCAGTTCCCAAACGCTTACAGAGTATTGTAGAGAAGAGGTGATGCAACACAGTGGTAAACATGTTGCTGGCATCTAATTCAAATTGGGCATGTATTTTTCCAAAAACAACAACATTTCTCAGTTTCAATGTTTGATGTGTTGTCTTTGTACTATTTTCAATTAAATACAGGGATAAATGATTTGCACATCATTGCATTCAGTTTTTATTTACATTTTACGCAGTGTCCCAACTTTTTTGGAAACAGTGTTGTATTAATACTTTTCATCCTTCCACAAAGATACAGTCCTAACAGAATTCTACCATTGCTTTCCAAACTAGCTGTTAATTCTATGTGCACTGTTATCAATAATACCAACTGATGTTGATTCAATTCATATGAGTTATCATCTGCCTTGTGCTGTCAGCCAGATAGCCACTGCAGCTGACAGTAAAATAGGGCTTTTTGTGGAACTGATCTGAACTTGTTGTCTGGTTCATCAAGCAAGCGCATACTCAATAAGTTACTCTTGTAACCTAGCGGCTAGACCATTTGAAAGAGAAATTTATTGTAGACTAATCACAACATTGATGATGTGTTTATATTTCTGGTCATTTATTGTACACTTATGTCACCATCAGGTACATTTTTACTGAAATGTGCAAATATGTTCACCACTCTTCAAAAGTTTGGGGTCACTTAGAAATGTGCTTGTTTTTAAAAGAAACACACATTTTTTGTCCATTAAAATATCATCAAACTGATCAGAAATATAGTGTAGACATTGTTAATGTTGTAAATGACTATTGTAGTTGGAAACGGCTGTTTTTTTATGGAATATCTACATATGCGTACAGAGGCCCATTTTCAGCAACCATCACTCCTGTGTTCCAATAGCCCGTTGTGTTCGCTAATCCAAGTTTAGCATTTTAAAAGGCTAATTGATCATTAGAAAGCCCTTTTGCAATTATGTTAGCACTGCTGAAAACTGTTAAGCTGATTACAGAGCAATCAAACTGGCCTTCTTTAGACTTGTTCAGTATCTTCAGCATCTGTTTTTGTGGGTTTGATTGCCGGCTGAAAATGTCCAGAAACAGATAACTATCTTTTGAAACTCATCAGTCTATTCTTGTTCTGAGAAATTAAAGCTGTTCCATGCGAGAAATTCCAAGAAACTGAAGATCTCGTACAACGATGTGTAGTATTCCCTTCACAGAACAGCGCAAACTGGCTCTAACCTGAATAAAAAGAGGAGTGGGAGGCCCGAGTGCTCAACTGAGCAAGAGGACAAATACATTAGAGTGTCTGGTTTGAGAAACAGATGCCTCACAGGTCCTCAACTGGCAGCTTCATTAAAAAGTACCCACATAACACCGGTCTCAACATCAACAGTGAAGAGGCAACTCCGGGATGCTGGCCTAATACTAATGCCACGTCTGTGTTTTAAAGAATGTCATCTTAAACAATCAGTTTAAACTGAACTCCGAGTTTTGCCGATGTTGTAGTCAGGGGTGAAAGAAAATGGATGAAGGTTTACCACTTAGAAGGTTCTGGGGGACAGCTAGGGGAAATGAGTGCAAGGGAATGTAAATTTATATGTATATAATCTGACAACATATTGTTTGTAAATAATTGTCATCGTAAATGACCATATGTAGGAAGGCCTTAGTAAAGGTTAGTTGTGGAGCCACATGTGTGCCTGTGTGTGTTTGTGTGCAGTTATCCTATTTGCCCGCAGGTAGGTGTCCATAAAAGTGGCATGTGTCTAGGCCTGTAGGAGAAGAAGACTTGTGCCACAGTAGACCTGTCAGTTCAGACCAGATGGGCTAGACTTCATTGCCTTACTACTCTTCAATTTAGACCAGAGAAGGCCATTGAGAGCAAAGTTGCCCCATGCCAGAGGCATTGCTAGGATCACAATACATATGGGGCTTAGACTCCCCCCCCCACCCCGTTGTGAGACTTCTTTGCCATGCATTTTTCATGGAAGTCCCTATGGCACTGAAGTGTTGAAATAAGTTTGTTGTGATGTCGTGTGTTGTTCTAACCACTGTCTTATGGGTTTTTAATATTAGGTCTCCATTAGATTGTGACATCCCTCTGGAACCAAAATATTCCCAAACAGAAGATGAATTCCCTTCCCTAGTTTCTATCACATTGTCCTCTGGGTTTCTTTTCTTAATCGATCCTCTTCCTCACCCTAACAGCAAGCCCTACTCCACAGTATTCTTTGGCGGTACGTTCTACACCGCATCTTCGATGTTTCTGACTGTTAGAATTTGCTGTTCAGAGTGCCTGCACAGCTAATATCATCCAGACCCACGCGTATTGTTACTTTATTGGGTTGTGGCTATTACTTTTGTTAGTTATAGAGCCATCACGGAATTGGGATATTTTAAGACTACTCACTTTGACTCACTTTTATTAAGTTGGGAGGAGTGAGAGGCATGATCAGGACAATGTATTTGTACTGGACATTTGAATTATAAACGTTTATTGTCTTAAAATAGCAAAAGGTAGGGGAAGATGTGTTGTAAGAGCGCTTGTAGATATGTGTTGACAGTCACAATCGTGTGTTTTGCTTGCCAGACTCCAACCGTTATACTAATAATCTGAATTATTATTATTAATTTGGCAAACGGATTCTAAAATCAACACCTGATAGGCCTAAATTGAATACAAATATGAATATTATTATAGCGAAGTTGGCACATCAGTAAAAATTATTATTTTGATTGAGCGTAAAAATAAAATGCCAAAATTGCAGCTTTCTGCAGTTTAAAAATCGCACATTGCGATTGCGATTTCAATATGATTTTGATTAATCGTGCAGCTCTACTCTTCAGCTGTACTTCTTATATTACTCTTGGAATAATGATTCAAAAAAATTTATTGTTTATCCATAGCTGCCAGAATCAGATGGCAACAATAACAAGTCCTGTAACCGGTGCACTCCCTCTCTTTCTCTCGGTGGGCTCACACAAAATGTGCACGTTCCAAATAGTGCAAAGTAGATCTGCTGCTTGAATAACACACAGAGGACCCAAAACATTTGCGTTTTTTTAATCAACAATATCATATTTTTTAGGGTTTTCATGCATGATCGGAATTACTGATGAATAGATCAGGGGCTTTTTTTTTGTAAAAAATATATATAAAAATAATTTGACATTTGGGGCTATTCATAAAAGATCTGGGGCTATAGCCCCGGACGCCCAGCGTGGTAGAAATGTTGTTATTCCATAGTACAATTAAATCATATTGCTTATTCTAAGTATAATCCTGTAATTTAGTAAGGCCATTGTATGTTTTGGTTCTGCTCACTTGTTCAGGATGTGCCTACAGCATAGCTTTGGCTAAACTCCTCAAGGGCTGTAGACATCTTGCTATCTTGGAAAGCCGAAGTTCGCAGAGCAGCTGGTGAGACATGTACACTAACCATGCATGGGAGGGGGACACAGTGGGCTGTACTAAATGTATATAGGCCTGAGCTCAACCTTGAACGGGGAGCTCTTGACCAGACCCTGCTGAGAGTGTTACTAAATTAGTGGATTATACATAGAATAAGCGATTTGATTTCCTTGTACTATGGAATAACAACATTTCTAATTGCTTGCTGAAATTATTTTTGTGATTGTAACATA
Source organism: Esox masquinongy (assembly GCA_016801175.1). NCBI lineage: Eukaryota > Metazoa > Chordata > Actinopteri > Esociformes > Esocidae > Esox > Esox masquinongy. Next base: position 9,151 of record JACXGI010000566.1, read on the forward strand.
AATAATAAAGTTTTTGTCACCTCCCATTCCCCCCAGTGGCTGTGATTTGCCAGACTCCAGTCTTGAGCCCGCCATGGGCTCTGTGGTAGAAATTTGAAATTGTGAAGCAATATATGATGTTTTGATGTTATTATTTTATATTACATTGGCAGTTATGAGTTTATATTCATTTCTATGGTGGTTTCCTTTAGTATGCTGTGACCTAGGTAAATGAGTAATTAACAGACCATAGGGTTCTATGTTTATTTGTTGAAGAGATCTTAGCTTGACCAGAGAATGACCTGGCATCTGTTCTTTGTTCACTGTGTGAGTAATATGAGTAGGGGGCATGGCCAGTGAAGAAGCTACAAAGACACCTGTCGTACCTAGATTATTTGATTACTCGAAGTGCGGTCATACTAGGTGGCCGTATATCAATTATCCCATGCGCATATAAAAATTAAAAAAACCTTTATAGAACTTTGGACTCAAGACCAATATAATTTTCTTTTACAGCACGCACTGAGGCGGCTATTATTTAAGTCCTGCCGTTGGACTATGCTGTTGCTGTTGGTTCCTGGTGGTTCTCTGTTGTCCCCCCCAGCCTCTTACCCCCGCCAGAACAAGCCAGTGTCTCAAATGGCTTCTGGAAAGGAAGCTAGTGGAAAACGTATAGGCCATTGGCCTAACAACGCCAATGCCCCATACCATCTAAGATCTATCACAATATTTTACAGTTGGTATGTGTTGTGAAGGCCAATCTACTGATCCTAATTGGCTCATACCAGATCCTTGAGGACACCTGCCTTGACATAGTCTTGACATTTTCACACCACAATAAATCAGTGTTCTCTACGTAATGCATTATGCCAGAGGTGTCAAACCGGTACCACGGAGGGCTGAGTGTCTGCTGGTTTTCGCTCTTACCTTGTACGTGATTGATTAATTAGGTCACTTATTGGTTAGGTCTACCCTCACCTGGTTGTTTAGGTCTGAACTGGGAACCAATTTAAAGGAAAAACCAAAAACCTGCAGACATTTGGCCCTCCGTGGAACCGGTTTGACACCTCTGCATTATGTTGTCATTTCTGTTAAATATAATACATAATATTTACATATAATCAAATATATATGAATGAATAAATAATTATATACATAATTACTTAAATAATTAAATATATAAATAAATTAATACACATTGCATTTGCATTGCGTACCATTATGCATCGTCCAAATGAAATAGAAGTTGTGCGTCGTCCAAATGCAATGGGGCAGGAAATAAACCATTTGATAGAGCTGTCCACATTGGATTGTGTGTTTTATGCTTGGAACACTGTGATTGGACACTTGAGAGTAGTGATGGGAAGGTTGAATCTTTTGACTGACTCTGGTCTTTTCGAGTCGTTCGGTAAGAGTTTGAATCTTTCAAGTTATTTTGTTAATTTGAGTCAGTAATGCGCCCCTCCCCCTCGCCTACCATGGGGCGAACGAATGCTCATTGTTCAATCGAACGATAAAACTGAACGACTCAGTCGTTCACTTGTCTTTTCTACTTAAGCAAATGCTCAGTTTAGGCTATGATTTCAACTGTGTTTATCATTACAATTAAAAATCAAATACTACATTAATTATTGTAGGCCTACCATGAGTCCAATTATTTGTTATAAACATGTCTTTATGATGCTATTTTCTTGATCTACTTTTCTTTGAGAACGTAAAACTGAACGAGTCAGTCGTTCATGAGTCTTTAATTTTTTACTTACGCAAGTGTATCGGTGGATTATTTGATGTGGTCATGACAGTAAAAATATACTTCTACACATTCATTATTGTACCATGCATCCAATTATCAGTTACAAATATGTCTTTATAATGCTGCCGGCTTGATCTATCTTTACGAATGTAAAACCAACAGTGGTTGAAAGGAGAGTAGGCTACTGAGCTGGAAGCCAGTGTATTCCATGGTTGGTTAGAACTCTGCTGCCAGTCGTTCAAAAGAACGAAAAGATCGTTCAACTCAACGATAAAACTGAACGAGTCAGTCGTTCACGAGTCTTTTTTACTCAGGCAAAGGCTTGGTGCTTGTTTTCATCTGTGTTTATCATGACATCAGTAATCAACTAACTATATTAATTATTATAGTCTGTGTTCAATTATCAGTTATGAAAATGGCTTTATGATGTTCCTGCCTTGATCTATTTTTTTCTGTGAATGTACATAGAAGTTGATCAGAGAACTGAGCTGGAGGATCGGGTATGAAGTAAATGATCATGTTGTACAAATCCGCTGCCAAACGTTCGAATAAACAATACAATTGAACGAGTCGCTAGAAAAAAGGACTTGTGAGTCCCGAGTCACTAAAAAGATTTGTTCAGAAAGAATAGTTTGCCCTCAAGTGTCCAATCATAGTGTTCCAAGCATAAACACGCATCCAATGTGGACAGCTCTATCAAATGGGTTAGGGTGACGCACAACTTCACACCATCCAAATGAAATGTCTATTTCACAAATACACATGCCTAGTTACACAAATACACATGCAAATGCAATGTGTATTTATTTATTTATATATTTAATTATATATATTTTTATTTAATTGTTTAAGTATTTAATTATTTATATATTGATATATTTATTTATTTAATATTATGGCACATTTAATCCTACATACAGTTGTGCTCATAAGTTTGCATACCCTGGCAGAAATTGTGAAATTTTGGCATCAATTTTGAAAATATGACTGATCATGCAAACAAACTGTCTTTTATTTAAGTATAGTGACCATATGAAGCCACTTATTATCACATAGTTGTTTGTCTCCTTTTTAAATCATAATGATAACAGAAATTACCCAAAAGTTTACATACCCTTGAATGTTTGGCCTTGTTACAGACACACAAGATGAAACACACACAGGTGAAAATGGCAATTAAAGGTGAATTTCCCACACCTGTGGCTTTTTAAATTGCAATCAGTGTCTGTGTATAAATAGTCAATGAGTTTGTTAGCTCTCACATGGATGCACTGAGCAGGCTAGATACTGAGCCATGGGGAGCAGAAAAAAACTTGACAAAAGAGCTGCGTAACAAGGTAATGGAACTTTATAAAGATGGAGAAGGATATAAAAAGATATCTAAAACCTTGCAAATGCCAGTCAGCACTGTTCCATCACTTATTAAGAAGTGGAAAATTCCGGGATCTCTTGATACCAAGCCAAGGTCAACTAGACCAAGAAAGATTTCAGCCAAAACTGCCAGAAGAATTGTTCGGGATACAAAGAAAAACCCACAGGTAATCTCAGGAGAAATACAGACTGCTCTGGAAAAAGACGGTGTGGTTGTTTTAAGGAGCACAATACGACGATACTTGAATAAAAATGAGCTGCATGGTCGAGTTGCCAGAAAGAAGCCTTTACTGCACCATTGCCACAAAAAAGGCCTGTTACAATTTCCCCTACAACACCTTGACATGCCTCACAGCTTCTGGCACGCTGTAATTTGGAGTGACAAGAACAAAAATGAGCTTTATGGTCACAACCATAAGCGTTATGTTTGGAGAGGGGTCAACAAGGCCTGTAGTGAACAGAATACCATCCCCACTGTGAAGCATGATGGTGGCTCACTGATGTTTTGGGGGTGTGTGAGCTCTAAAGTCACAGGGAATCTTGTGAAAATTGATGGCAAGATGAATGCAGCTTGTTATCAGAAAATACTGGCAGACAATTTGCATTCTTCTGCACGAAAGCTGTGCATGGGACACTCTTGGACTTTCCAGCACGACAATGACCCTAAGCACAAGGCCAAGTTGACCCTCCAGTGGTTACAGCAGAAAAAGGTGAAGGTTCTGGATTGACCATCACAGTCTCCTGACCTTAATATCATCGAGCCCCTGTGGGGAGATCTCAAACGTGCGGTTCCTGCAAGACGACCAAAGACTTTGCATGACCTGGAGGCATTTTGCCAAGACGAATGGGCAGCTATACCACCTGCAAGAATTTGGGGCCTCATAGACAAATATTACAAAAGACTGCACACTGTCATTCATTCTAAAGGGGGCAATACACAGTATTAAGAACTAAGGGTATGCAGACTTTTGAACAGGGGTCAGTTCGTTTTTTTCTTTGTTGCCATGTTTTGTTTTATGATTGTGCCATTCTGTTATGACCTACAGTTGAATGTGAATCCCATAAGAAATAAAAGACGTGTTTTGCCTGCTCACTCATGTTTTCTTTACAAATGGTACATATATTACCAATTCTCCAAGGGTATGCAAACTTTTGAGCACAACTGTACGTGTTCCCTTTGCATCACTTAGTTTCCTTAATAGATATGACAATTAAGACATTTTTTTTCCTGTTGAATTACCTGGCACTACACTAATGCATTCATGCAAGTTTTCCAATGTCTTCTTTTTATCTCGCTCTTTGTATATGACCACATATACACCGACACCCAATCCATCTGGCCATACAAGCCGTAACCAAATAATCAGAATCCTTTCTCCCACCTCTGTTAGCTGATCAGGTGTATTAACAAATTACATAATTGGATCCATCTCCTTCCTCTTACTTAATATCGGACTGATTTGCTTTGATGTCTTTTGACCTGAACTATTCACTAGATACAAGCCAGCCCTCAACATGTTCTATTTGTATGTTATTTTTTTGTTCTTGGCGATTTCAACAAAGGTAACCGAAGCCAAGAACCCCCGAAATATAAACAGTTTATTAAAATCCCGACCAGAGAGGCAAACACTTTGGATCACTGCTACACTACAATCAACAATGCCTATCACAAAGCACATGCACAGGTAAGGCTCAAATTGTGCAGAGGACATGCCCTTTTGCTATCTAGTGTCCTTTCCAGTTGACACATGCCCGTCCACCTTGGTGACATGGTGTGACGGGCATGCGTTGTCCGTATTTTTTACACACGTCACTCACTCCGATGGGCAAGCGTTGTCCATTTTTTTTTCGCGCAACACCCACTCCGACACATCTTCCATCCGTGTGAGCCGACAACTCCGGACACTTTTTCAGATTCAGCACATGCCCCTCAGAATGTCTGTGCACGGTACTGCCTATCACGCAATGCCCCGCGCTGCTCTAGGACTCTCAGACCATGTCATATTCCATCTAATACCCACATACAGGCAAAAGCTTAAACTTTCTAAGCCTGTTGTGCAAAGGTCAAAGATGTGGAGCAGTGAAGCAAGAGGATCTGTGTGTGTCTGGAATGCACTGATTGGGACATTTTTAGGTGTGCCACTAATAGTCTGGATGAGTACACTGATGCCGTGACTTCATACATCAGCTTCAGTGAGGACAGCTGCATACCAACACGAATGAGGGTGAGTTACAACAATGAAAATCCCTGGTTCACAGCCAAACTTAGACGGTTGCGTTTGGAAAAGGAGGAGGCGTTCAGGACCGGGGACAGGGGCAGGTATAGACTAAATACATCTTTGGTAAGGCAGTGAAGGAAACCTAGCGCCCGTAACAGTTCTCGACCAACGACTCTGCTTCTGTTTGGAGAGGCCTCCAACAGAGTACCAACTATAAGCCTAAATCCCCCCACTCCATTAATTACCTGCAACTTTCCAACAACCTGAATAAGGTCTACTGCAGATTTGAAAGACAAAAGGGCAGTCCTGACAACTTACCTTCTCCCTGTGTCCAGCCATCAACACCAACCCCTGACCATCGGGGCCCATTTACAATCACCCATCCCAATCATCCCCACCTCTGCCACTACAATGGAACTTTCAATTCTGGAGGGGGATGTTAACAGACTGTTGAAGAGACAGAACCCCCAAAAAGCAGCAGGGCCTGACGGTGTCTCCCCATCCACCGTAAAGCACTGTGCAGATCAGCTTTCTGCTGTGTTTACAGACATCTTCAACACCTCACCGGAGACATGCTGCATCCTGGCATGTTTCAAGTCCTCCATCATCATCCCAGTCCCCAAGAAGCCAAGGATCACAGGACTTAATGACTACAGACCCATCGGCCTGACCTCTGCGGTTATGAAGTCATTTGAGCACCTTGTGCTGTCCCACACCAAGACCATCACTGACCCTCTACTATACCCACTGCAGTTTGCCTACATAGGCGACAGGTCTGTGGATGATGCAGTCAACATGGCTCTTCACTTCATCCTCCAGCATCTGGACTCCCCTGGAACCTACACCAGAATTCTGCTTGTGGACTTTAGTTCCACATTCAACACCATAATTCCCGCTTTGCTTCAAGACGAGCTATCCCAACAGGGAGTGCCCAAATCCACATGCAGGTGGATCACAGACTTTCGGTCCAATAGGAGGCAGCATGTGAGCCTGGGGAAGCACCTGTCTGACCCCCTGAGCACCGGCTCCCTTCAAGGCTGTGTCCTGTCCCCCTTACTCTTCTCCCTGTACACCAATAGCTGCACCCCCAGTCACCACTCTGTCAAGGTCCTGAAGTTTGCGGATGACACCACCTTCATCTGACTTATTTCTGATGGAGACGAGTCCACTTACAGGTGGGAGATTGACCATTTGGTGTCCTGGTGCAGACAGAACAACTTGGAGCTCAACACCCTAAAGACAGTGGAGATGATAGTGGACTTCAGGAGAAGCCCAGCTGCCCTTCCCCCCATCACCCTGGGTGGTTCCCCAGTCAACTCTGTGGAGTCCTTTCGCTTTCTGGGCACTATCATCACCCAGGACCTCAAGTGGGAGCAAAACATCACCTCTCTTACAAAGAAAGCACAGCAGAGGATGTACTTTCTGCGACTGAAAAAGTTCAACCTGCCAACGACTTTGATGGTGCGCTTCTACATTGCCATCATAGAGTCAATCCTGACCTCCTCCATCACTGTCTGGTACGCTGCAGCCACTGCCGAAGATAAGGGCAGGCTGCAGCACATCATCCGCTCTGCAGAGAGGGTGATAGACTGCAATATGCTGTCTCTACTAAACCTACACACCTCCAGGATGCGGATGCGAGTGGCAATGATTGTGGCTGATCCCTCTCATCCTGGAAATTGACTATTCAGAACTCTCCCCTCTGGCAGAAGGTTGAGGTCTATCAGGACCAAAACCTCTCGCCACAAGAACAATTTCTTTCCTACAGTAGTAGGCCTCATAAACATGCCCCTGGAACCAAAATTACTATAGACCACTCTCTACATACACACACAACCCTCAATTGGACAAATGTATAACCCTCTCCCACATACACACACAACCCTCAACTGGACAAAACTATGACCCCTCCCCACTGGCGTAGCGTGGTGACGCCGGGCCGGGGTGCAAGCTGTTGTAAAGGCCCCCCCTGGACAAGATTTTTTTCGGCAGTATATACACTTTGTACAACGTTCTGGCGATCCTGCCATACATTAACAGCACAGCTGACGTCGCATTGCGATCGTCCCACTGAAACACATTATAAAAGTGAAAATTCAAACAATAATTAATGACGGAGTCAGAGCACGGGCCCACTCGTCACCAAACGTGGGCCCTCCACCCACCGCAGGCCCTGGTGCAACCGCACTCCCTGCATCCCCCTGCATGGTATTGAAATTGTATCATTGGCAAGTTCCCTGTAAAAATTCATAATGACCAATAATCAGTTGCATGATTTATCTACAATTAATGACCTGATCATATACTGGTCAGGTCACATAATGTCCTTGGCAGACATTGTGCTTCGGTGCCATCTACAATCAGCACATGCATCAACAACAAATGTTAGAGGGCAGTTTTACCTATTACAAATACAAAGATCAGCCATAACATTATGACCACCTGCCTAATATTGGTCATCCCTTTTGCCACCAAAACAGGCCTGAACCGTTGAGGCATGGACCCGCCTTAGCCATCTGAAGGTGTGCTGTGGTATCTGGCACCAAGACGTTTGCAGCAGATCCTATAAGTCCTGTAAGTTGCGAGGTGGGGCCTCCATGGATCGGACTTGTTTGTCCAGTTCATCCCACAAATTCTTGACTGGATTGAGATCTGGGGAAGTCAACACCTTGAACTTGTTGTGTTCCTCAATCCATTCCTGAATCATTTTTGCTTTGTGGCAGGGTGCATTATCCAGCTGAAATAGGCCAATGCCATCAGGGAATACCATTGCCATGAAATGCACATGGTCTGCAACAATGCTTAGGGAGGTGGTACGTGTCAAATTAAAATCCACATGAATGGCAGGACCCAAGGTTTCCCAGCAGAACATTGCCTTCAGGACTTCAGAAGAACATCTAGCGGACTATGTCACAACATCCTGATAAAGTAGTACTATTCAGCAAAAAATAGGCTAGTATAGACATTATACTGCTGTACATGGTTGAGTTAAGCAATAAGGCAACAGTGGTTGTGGTAAATGACCAATACAGCTAAGGGATTTTCCCAGACCCAACGCAAAGTTGAGTGCCTGGTTATTATACAGTAGCCGTTAGCTGTGGTATATTGGCCATAGCCCACAAATATTTAATGCGCCTCAGTGCTAATATAAACTGGTTACCAATGTAATTAGAGAGTAAAAAACATTCTAATCAAATTTAAGGGATAAAACCATTTGGTGTATGAGGTTATACACATTACATACCACAGTCCACATCAATGAAAATGTATTAATAGTGTAAAGACAAGGAAATTACCTTTCTCGTTCAGAATGATGGCCATAAATAAAAACCACACTTTCCAAAATGCCATAGTAGCTAACACAAGTAGACAGAATGTATTCACTTTCTCTTTCTCTACACACATTCAATATATAAGCTAGTTCTTCCTCATTCCTTTCTTGTCATAGATGGTCAATCCAGTTAAACAACTTATTTACAATGGCAGGGCACACCTTAGACTATAAACATAGAAAGACTCAAAAAGCCACAAATATATATTGACACCAGTGCACCTAACCTGAATTTTTGGAAATCAAATGTGAATGTTTTATTTTTTAATTAATGTATTCTGAAAGTGGTATGTTAACATATACACAACATATATACAAAAACAAGGAACCAGGCAAGCCAAGTTCAGCTGGCCCGCATTAGAAAGGGTTGCCATCTTGAGATTCGAAACCCGGGTCACCCACATGAAAGGCTGTGTTGATAACCACTACATCACAGAGCAGTGCATTTGCCAGCTGTCGGTATAGCCTCTTGTCTATACTGACACCCGGCATCTGGATATCCTGAACAAATCCTCTTTTGCCACTGGCTGTTTTAATAGTTCATTGGCCATTCGTGAATGACATTGATACAGTTAAACTGACTAACGTTTCTTACTAAATTTACCTCCACCACAAATAGAGTCTATGTATGGCGTTTGCCATTGGCCGTTTTAACAGCGTATTAGCCAGTAATAAGCTTTACCGGTCTCTACTAACTTACTGGAATAGTCAAAAGAATTGAGCAATTGCTAGCGAGTCTGCCAATGTTATTTCATTTCATGGCATAAGAACGTATTTTTTTCTTTCATGGCAAAACAACATACTTTTTTCTTTCATTCGTGAATGGCATTTATACAGTAACTACCAATAAAGGCGACGATAACTAACTTTTTCATCAAGTGAAAAGACAAGCGAATCGTGGAATCTACCAGAAATAATTAATAAATGTCATTGCTCTCAATAGATTCGAACTTAGGTCTTACACTTGAGAGGCACTGTCTTTAACCACTATGCCACGGCATTACACGTTTCAGCAGTCGCTAGACTCCATTGAGGATTGTGTTAAACTGACTAAAGTTTCTTATTAAGTTTGCCTCCACCATAGTGTCTATGAACTGCATTGCTTTTGCCACTGGCCGTTTTAACAGCTTATTAGCCAGTAATAGGCTTACTAGTATCTCCTAACTTCCTAGGAGTAATCATAAGAATTGAGCAATTGCTAGCGAGACTGAAGATTAACTTTTCCATGCTAGAAACAGTCGCAATATAACCGTATACAGTTTCAGTTAAGGCTTATTGTAACGTAAGTACTGCATGTTTAGCCAGCAAATGTGTTTGTCTATCCTGACCCAAAACGCATGCACGGATGCGTACTTCGAAAATCCACCAGAAACAGACACAATATAACCGTAAACTGTTTTATTTCAGGCTTACTATAATGCAGATATTATCGGTTTCAACCAGCAAAGTTTTTGTCTATACAGAATAGTTCATAATGCGTACATCGCTTCGCCTGCGAGAAGATATGAACTCAGGACCTATAGTTCACAAGTCTGCTTCTCTAACCACTACACTATTTAACAAGGGTCAGTCAGTCAGTCACTCACTCACTCACTCACTCAGTAAGAGATATTCGCTCTTCTTAGCCGGCTCCGCTTACGCGGTCCGGCAAAAACACATATATGTTTAAGAGATCTTTGTGATCTTCTTTCAAGGTTTCAGTGGATGTAAACGGCAATCAAGTGATTAAGAAATGCAAATGGTTAACTGTCTAAGAATAGATAAGGGCCAATGGAGAAAAAGAATTGTTATGCCATTCCACCCACATTTTTTTCAATGCTTTAGTTACATTAGAAACAGGAGGAGACATGGGAAGTAGGTAGTTATGGATATTTTTTAAACATTCCTCATGTGGTAATCAAAAGCACAACTCTTAACATATGCTAGAAAGGAGATACCATATGTCAGAAATGCCCGGGCATCTAGGTTTCCAAAGCAGCACTGGGTCAATTCCTCATTCAGATCCCAAAGCGAAACACCACAAACAAATTAAGTATGTCCACAGTATATGCAGCTCATTTTTGTTCAAGTATTGTCGTATTGTGCTCCTTGAAACAACCACACTGTGTTTTTCCAGAGCAGCCTGTATTTCTCCTGAGGTTACCTGTGGGTTTTCTTTGTATCCTGAACAATTCTTCTGGCAGTTTTGGTTGAAATCTTTCTTGGTCTACCTGCCCTTGGCTTGGTATTAAGAGATCCCCAAATTTTCCACTTCTTAATAAGTGATTGAACAGTACTGACTGGCATTTGCAAGGCTTTGGATATCTTTTTATATCCTTTTTCATCTTTATAAAGTTCTAATACCTTGTTACGCAGGTCTTTTGACAATTCTTTTCTGCTCCCCATGGCTCAGTATCTAGCCTGCTCAGTGCATCCACGTGAGAGCTAACAAAATCATTGACTATTTATATACAGACATTAATTGCAATTTAAAAAGCCACAGGTATGGGAAATTCACCTTTATTTGCCATTTTCACCTGTGTGTGTCACCTTGTGTGTCAGTAACATGGCCAAACATTCAAGGGTATATAAACTTTTGATCAGGGCCATTTGGGTGATTTCTGATATCATTATGATTTAAAAAAGAGCCAAACAACTATGTGATAATAAATAGCTTCATATGATCACTATCCTTAAATAAAAGACAGTTTTTTTGCATGATCAGTCATATTTTCAAAATCAGTGCCAAAAGTTCACAATTTCTGCCAGGGTATGCAAACTTATGAGCACAACTGTACACCAAAAATCCACACATAAAAACCTCAAAGCATAAAAACACCAGCATCACTGCACACCATAAAACACCCAAATCCCCGATTTAAAATCCCCATAGATTATTGGCTAAAACTGAGTATGGCACCTTTGACACATACACTTCCAATTATTATTTTTACACTAATAGTGACTTGTGGAACAACCTTTAACAACCTTTTTAATGTATATAATACACATCTTTGTTTTTTTGTTTTTTTTAAAGTCCAGTTGTATCTGCATTTGGATGTTTTGAATCGATCAATCTACTCTGTGAGTATTTATGGAAATGAGTGGTGTGCATGTGAGAATTGCATTTGCAGTAAGCCCACAGCATTGTGCAATACATCTTGGCATAGATATCAGCAAAAGTATGTGCCCGCGACTGAAATTTATGCATCAAATGTATAAATTTGACACATCTTGCTAATAAAATGTTCCAGAATGGAGAATTCATCATCTTTCTAAATGATGTTGTTTCGATTTGATTGATGGAATTATCAAGCCAATGGGATTGGTTTTAGCAATGCCAAGGTAACTCATTGGTCAACAGAAACGTCTGGGCATGCTCCTGATGAGACAGCAGATGGTGTCCCGGGGGTGTCTCAGGTTCTCCTCCCAGACCTGTATCAGGGCATCAGTGAGCTCCTGGACTGTCTGTGGAGCTACTTGGCAATATCGGATGCAACGATACATAAAGTCCCAGAGGTTCTCAATTGGATTCATGTCTGGGAACGTGAGGGCCAGTCAATGGCATCAATGCCTTTGTCATCCAGGAACTGCCTACACACTCTGGCCACATGAGGCCAGGCATTGTCCTGCACCAAGAGGAACCCAAGGCTCACTGCACCAGTGTAAGGTCTGACGATGGGTCTGAGGATTTTATCCCAGAACCTAACAGCAGTCAGGGTACCGTTGGCTAGCATGTGGTGGTCTGTGCGACCCTCCAAGTATATGCCTCCCCAGGCCATCACTGACCCACCGCCAAACTGGTCATGCTGGATGATGTTGCAGGCAGCATAACATTCACCACGACGTCTCCAGACTCTTTCACGTCTGTCACACGTGCGCAGTGTGAACCTGCTCTCATCTGTGAAGAGAACGGGGTGCCAATGGCGGACCTGCCAATTCTGGTGTTCTCTGGTAAATGCCAACTGAGCTGTACAGTGCTGGGCTGTGAGCACAGCACCCATTAGAGGATGTCGGGCCCTCATGCCACCCTCATGGAATCTGTTTCTGACAGTTAGGTCAGAAACATGCACACCTGTAGCCGGTGGAGGTTATTGTGTACGGCTCTGGCAGTACTCCTCCTGTTCCTCCTCGCACAAAGGAGCAGATACCGGACCTGTTGCTGGGTTGATGCCCTTCTATGGCCCTGTCCAGCGCTCCTCGTGTTATGGCTCGTATCCTGGTATACTGTAATGATTACATGTTCCCTTAATGTTTTTGAGCAGTGTAGTTTATAAACACAGATCAAAATGTACAAACTCGCAAAATGTGATTACAGATTCGATGATCAGAATGGCAGCCCCAGCCTTGATTGTACAATTACAGACCTAAATAAACGACCAGAAAAGTTGATATACAAGTCTACAGAGTTTTGACATGTTTAATATTCCATACAAGATTTACTGTATCTCCCCTTTAACAAAGGTGTGTTTCAGGTTTCTACAGACACGCATTAATCAACAAGAAGGAAAAAACTAAAGAACACAAAGGTAAACTCTGTGGCTGTAAAATAATATATACCTTTGCACAAATAAAACACAAATATTTTTATTTCAGGAAAATTTGGCGCTGTCTCTTTAAAAACTAAACATATTTTGGGAAGTCATGGAGTGCAGTGGAGATTGTTAATTTGTTTAGGATGGAAGAATTACACTAGCTGGCTACTGAGAGAATGTGTTATTATTGTATCAAAACTGGGTCTTGTTTAAAGTTACCAAAACAAAAACTCTGAAGTTGTCTGAGTTTCAAGGGTGCCACAGCAGTATAACGACAGCAGCATAATGACACATGGCCTCAAGCTAGAAAATTTGTGGAGAAGCATTATCTAACTGTCCACCTACTGACCTATGAAGACCAACGGACTTGTAATTTCAAAGCTTAAAAGCAGCACACCGCACTTTCTACCATTCCATGATTGACCACGGCAGCAGAAATCCCAGGAACTTGTTTTCCACCATCAGTCCGCCAACCTACAGACTCTGGCCCTCCCACGCCAACTACTGAACAATACATATCTATAGAGGTACGCACACTCTCTTTCTCAAACACATTTTGAACATATCTCCGGTACACTGTAGAGAAAGGTCGCACTGACAATAGCTCCGCATTCACTATGTAGTTTTTTGCTCATTACTGTTTATAAATTCATTTTTTTTGGTCATGCTGCACTGTCGCTCATACAGTATGATCGACTAGCATCACTGACTACAGACCTTTTCTCTATTTACCGGAGCGCTTGCTGTGATTTCTTTGTCCTGCCACCGATCTGTTTACCAATATGTCAACGTGCCGGGATCCTATGTAGATCCCGGACGAGATACAGCAATCCGCCGTTGCCGAGCATTTTACTTGCAAATATTCAATCCCTGGACAATAAAACTACACGCTCGGATTAACTTCCAGCGAGACATTGCGAACTGCTGTGTTCTGGCGTTTGTTGAGACCTGGCTAGACCCTATGGTGCCTGACTCTGCCATCACCCCAGCTGGTTTTTCCATCTACCGTCAGGACAGAACTTTGGAGTCAGGTAAACATAAAGGCGGAAGGGTCGGCATTATGGTTAACTCTCGCTGGGTCTCAGATGTTGCAGTACTTTCAACACACGGTTCACCAGACCTAGAGCTACAAACTGTAAAAGTACAGCCCTGATGTTCTGTGTTGCAGCTGATGGGACATTGATGAATACAAAGACTCTGTCTCAGCATATATCTCCAAGTGCATTAATGATGTCATCCCGAGGGTAAATGTTCAGACTTTCCCCAACCAAAAGCCCTGGGTTAATAGTAGTGTCTGTGCAATGCTCAGAGCATGGTCCTCTGCCTATAGTTCCAGGGACCTGGAGGCTTTGAGGAGGTCCAGGTATGACCTATGGAAGGCGATCAGAGATGCCAAAAGAGACTACAGGGATAAGTTGGTATCTATCTACCCCAGCTCTGACCCCAGACGCATGTGGTGTGGACTGTGACACATCACAGACTATCAAGGGAGAAACAGCAATGATGCCCAGGCTGCCGCCTCTCCCCCCAACGAGCTCAACACCTATGCATGTTTTGAGGTGACCAACACCATTCCTTCTGGAAGTCTTGCTGAGGACTAGGATGGCTGCACTCTGTCCCTAATCACGGCTGATGTGAGGAGAGCTTTTAAAAGAGTGAACCCTCAGAAGTCACCAGGGCCAGATGGCATTCCAGGCCGTGTCGTCAGGGGGTGTGTCGACCAGCTAAAGGAGGTGTTCATCAGTGTTATATATTCAAGACCACCTAAACCAAGACCAAGTCATGACCAAGACTATAGTGCAGAGGTGTCAAACTCATTTTAGCTCAGGGGTCACATGGAGGAAAATCTATTCCCAAGTGGGCCGGACCGGTAAAATCATGGTATATATAACTTAAAAACAACAACTTCAGATTGTTTTCTTTGTTTTAATACGATTAAAACATAAAACATAAAGCTGGAGCCTGAGGACAGTGTGTCCAAAATAGTACAAGCACAACATCACTATTAATCATAAAACACCTCAGGTTTATTTGAAAATTCTAAAGTAAAAGAACACACAAACACACAATGCCTCAGTGATTCACAGAACTGTTTCACAGATCACAGAACTATATCAGGGTGTCATTTCTTAGGCAGAAATGTAGATAAAAATAATGAAATCCTGTTCCCCAAACAAGTGCAAGAACCACAGAGTCAAGAATAGATTAAATATACAAATAAAATAAAATCAATTAAAAACAATAGCACATCAACATAAAAACATATAAACATAAAGCTGGAGCCTGAGAGTGTGTCCAAAAGCACAACATCACTATTAATCATAAAACACCTCAAGTTATTTGAAAATTCTGAGGACAAAGAACACACAAACACACAATGCCTCAGTGATTCACAGAAGTATATCACAGATCACAGAACTATATCAGGGTGTCTCATGCAGCACTTTAAGTGGGGTTGCATAGTTTATTTGACTCCTGATACCTGGCATCTTTTAGCTTTCACCAGCGCATCAATATCAGGCATCACATCCTGAGTGGCAGCCAACTTCAGGATGTGATTCAAGTGCTTGTGCGTGAGCCTTGAGCGCAGCTTTGTTTTATTTATGCTCATTACAGAGAAAACTTGCTCACAAAGATATGTGGTTCCAAACATGCACAACAGTTTTGCAGCGAGGGCTGTCAAGTTGGGGTCACCTGGCAAGAGTTTCTGATAAAATGTGTCCAAGCCAGCTGCGGCAAATTTGCCCTTCAAATCCGAGTCACACTGCAAGTCTATTATTTCAAGTTGGATGCTGACGGGCAGATCAGAGGGATTCACGGTGAATGGCGAGCAAAAAACTTTGAAGTCTTTCTCCAGTTCACCAAAAATCTAAAAGCGTTGCTCAAACTCCTGTAACAGTCCCGTTATTTTATCTTTGAACCGCTTCATGTCTGCCACATGTTGGGTTGCGCACACATTTTTCAGACAGGGGAAGTGAGCTGCATCACCACCGGCGAGTTGTGTCTCCCACAATGACAGCTTCAACTTGAAAGAACGTATGCTGTCATAATACTGCGTGACAACTTTGTTGCGCCCTTGCAGCTGTTTGTTCAAGTTATTCAGGTGCTCTGTAACATCCACCATAAATGCAAGGTCCTGCATCCATTCTGTGGAATGAAATTCTAACACTGGTTTGCCTTTTTCTTCCATTAACTGTTCAATTTCTTTTCGTAAATCAAAGAAACGCCTCAGCACAGCACCTCGGCTTAACCATCTTACCTCAGTGTGGTATGGCAGGCCATAGATGTGGTCTTTCTCTCTGAGAAGGCTGTCAAACTGACGGTGATTCAGGCTTCTGGATCGGATGAAATTAACAGTTTAGATGACCACCTTCATGACGTTATCCATCTTTAATGACTTGCAACACAAAGCCTCCTGGTGCAAAATACAGTGAAAAGTCCAAAAATCACGTCCTCCATTTGCAGATTGCACTTTCTCTCTGAACTTTGTCACAACGCCTGCTTTTTTCCCGATTATTGAGGGCGCACCATCTGTAGCCAGGCTGACAGCGGGGGACCAGTCCACTCCGACCCTGTCCAGCGCGCCGACGAGTGCGGTGAAAATATCAGCTGCTGTCGTTGTATCTGTCATCGGCACCAACTCCACGAACTCCTCGGTGACGGTCAATGTGCCATCAACTCCGGGGATGAAAATGGCCAGTTGTGCAACATCTGGAATGTCCGTGCTTTCATCAATTGCAACTGAAAACGCAATAAATAACTTTACTTTTTGCTTCAACTGGCTGTCCAAATCCATTGAAAGATCGGAAATCCTGTCTGCAACTGTGTTTCTTGTCAGGCTGATATTTGCAAAAGCCTGGCGCTTTTCAAGGCACACAATCTCCGCTGCCTTCATCATGCATGTTTTTACAAATTCACCCTCACTAAATGGTTTTGAAGCCACTGCGATTTCATTAGTAATGAGGTAGCTAGCTTTCACTGCAGCATCACTGATGTCTCGGCTGTGAGTAAACACAGACTGCTGTTTCTTCAGACCCGCCAACAGTTCATTCACCTCTCTTCTCCGCTGTCCTTGAAAGTTGTCATTTGTCGGCATGAAGACTCACATAGTGGCGACGAAGGTTATATTCTTTCAGCACTGCAACATGCTGTGAACACACCAAACATACAGCTTTCCCATTCACTTCCATGAATAAATAGGAGGATGACCATTTTTCTTGGAACACTCTGCACTCTGCGTCCACTTTTCTCTTTTTTGACAGAGACATATTGAGGCAATGAGGGTGCCAAAGCACATAATGTTAAAAGTAGAAGCCGTAATAAATATTGCGGGCAAAACAAAGTAGCTCATCCGGACTGGCTGCACTAGCTTGTCCTACTTGCTCTGCCCCGGTATAAACAGTTTGCTTGCTTAACCCAATTGCTATTGTGCCATCCAGTGGACGCAATTGGAACAGCAGTTTCTTTTATTGAAAAATTGCAGCTCGTTTTTATACTTTACAAAATCATCTCGCGGTCCGGATTAAACTCGTTTGCGGGTTTACGTTTGACACCCCTGCTATAGTGTATCGAGACCAAGACAAGACCAAGACTTTGAGGGGTTGAGACCGAGTCAAGACTAAGACCAAGGCAGGGCAAGACTGGTTCTAGACCAAGGCAGGGCAAGACTGGGTCAAGACCAGACCATTCATTTTCTTACCATAACACAGAAATAATTATCTTTCAGGTGATTAAACTAAGGAAAGGGCATATTTTCCTTTTAAGCAACACCCATTGTGGGAACGATTGAGGGATTGAGAGAGCCAGAAAGAGAGGAGCTCATGATACTCAAAACACACAAGCAGTAGGGTTTGACTAGGTAAAAAGTTAGATTTGATCTGTAACTGTGTATTTGAACTCAAAATTAGCACTCTTAAAGTGCCGTGTGCTTAAGGTCAGACAAAGCAGCCTAATATGTTATTGTTTTTCATAGAAGTGGAGGCGCATTACTCGGTCACCACTCTCTGTCTCTGCTTTCACATCTCTAGCTTTCTCACCCAAGTGAAGGAGCGCGTTACTGCGGTGTGTAACTCAACTTTATTGATTCGGGAGAGGTATGCAACTGACATTAGTTAAAGTTGATGTAACGTAACTTTACATTCATCATTAGCTACATAGCTTTATGTGGCTTGGCTCGTCATTGTTTATCACAAACAAAAGCTGGCAAGCAACTGAAACTAGAGCCCCGAAACATACAGTATATAACATTACATAGGTAGCTAACACTTGCTAAATCTCTTTGGGTTAAGGGGGAAGAAATTTCTGAAGAGTTTTGGTACAGAGGTAGATTGCAAATGTTAGGTAGCTGGCTTTGCTAGCATCACTTACACTTACAGCTTTCCTTTTTTTATGTTTTCTTTCTAAATGCCGGTACACGTTTGATGTAGTCCCAGCCTTCTCAGTGGGCATCTCTTTGCAGAATTTACACACTGCTGTGTGTTTTCTTTTGGACGCTAATGCAAACTCTTTGTGGTTCTGGTAATTAAATCTAATTATAACTGATTTGGCCGACATCTTCCAGACAGCCACTGCTTCACCTATCTCTCTCATTCACTTTTGGGGTGCGGGGGGGGGGGTAATTTCAAATGAGAAATTAGTGAACTTACTGGTTGCATTTGAGGTGTGACGTTTTACATCCAATCACAGTAATAATGTTAACAAATAAATTAAACAATGCAAAGCCAATTTATTGATATTCCCGCAGTTGTGGTCTTGACTGGTCTTGAAATAAAATCCTGAGTCCTCTTTGTCCAAGACAAGACCGAGTAAAAATGCGGTCGATTCCGAGACGAGACCAAGACCTTCAAAAAGTGGTCTCGAGAGCGGTCTCGAGTACTACAACACTGGTGTTCACCTCTATATTCAACCTCTCCCAGACCTTTTCTGCAGTCCCCACCTGCTTCAAACAGACCCTGTACTGAGGAATCCTTCCATCACCTGCCTGAATGACTACCCTGTAGCACTGACCTTCATCATCATGAAGTGCTTCAAGTGGCTGGTCAGAACTCACATCTGCTCCACCCTTCCTGACATCTTGCACTCCTTTCAATATGCATACCACCCCAATAGATCTATGGACGATGCTATCACCCTGACAACACACATCGCCCTCTCCCACCTGGAAAAAGGCAACACATACGTTAGGATGCTGTTTGTGGACCACAGCTCAGCATTCAACACTATTGTGCCCACTAAGCTTGTTCCTGAGCTCAGGATCCTGGGACTTACACACCTTCTTTTGCAATGGGATCCTGGACTTCCTCACGAGCAGCCCCCCAGTGCTGCATACTCAGTCCCCTCCTGTACTCCCTGTTCACGCATGA